>JBBPSC010000402.1:0-18810 GCA_038093395.1 Baorangia bicolor
AGCATGATGTAATAATAGCTGGCACGGAGATGAAGTGAAAGTGTGAACTCCGTGACAGTGTAAGAGGATCTTAGATCTGTGTGAAAGGGTTGAGTGTCCGAGCTGACTAAGCAGCTGTTGCATGAAATGACTAAGTCCATGAAATGTAAGTAGAGCGTTCACGATAAGATAGATGATTAGATCCTAAGGGATCACGTGACGTGATAAGATAAGATAAGAAAAGTGAATCATGTGAAGGGTGAAAAATGTAGACCCGTAACAGTTTGGGCAAAAGAGAGGGATAGATAGAACATGTACATAAGTGAGTAGAGGAATCAGATGAAGCAGAGGTGAGGAAGAGGTGGTGATTGATGAGGAGAATGACATATTGAGTGAAGAGGAAGTTGAGGAGCATTAACTGGGATTGAGGAGAGGTGAATATGACAAGTCACAAATGAACTGTATGAGGAACATCAAGAAGAAGGCAAAGGAGATTATGAGGTAAGGAAGTGTTAACAAAGCTGGTTCAGATAAAGAAGAGTTGTTTGTGTTCATGTGGGGGAAAGATGGCAGTTTTAGAGTCAGTGTTATTTCTTGTATGCTGTGAGGATGGCTGCAGAATGGCAGAGGTTAGAGGCCAGTTCCCAAGTGTTTTTGGAAAAGAGATATCCCTTTCACATGGTCAGGAACAAGCAGCAATTTGTTGGGCCTTTGTGGAAGATGATGGCTTCCACTTTGTATTCTTCTTCATTATCTATGACATCAGGAGGAGGAGGAGAGAAGGCAGGACCATGCATTTCTGTGGAGCAATAGGGAGATAGAAGTGAGGCATGGAATACATCATGGATCTTCCATGTGGATGGAAGGCAGAGTCGGTATGTGTTACAGTTTTTCTTCTTCATCGTTTTACCTATTTTATTGTTGCTCGTTTAGTCACTCGCATGTGGTGCAGTAAGTTGGCTTCTATTTCTTTCACTTCTTTAATCCTTGCCAACTCTTCCAATATCTCCATTACTTATCTGTTACCCTGATTTCCCACTTGGACTTATCCTACTCCGCAGTCACCTCTCTTATGACAACAAGTTCTCCAACCTTTCATCTGTTTCTATTTACTTAGTAAGCCTGGTCAGTGCGTGCCCATTTTCTTGACTATTTAAACCTATGCTGTACTGCTTGTATTTTCCCATTCTTGATCTATGCTATACAAGTGTACTTTCTTGAGTCACCTGGAAGTCAAGCTTCCCCCATAAGTCCTTGCCTTAGTCTTCAAGTGTGACTTATCATTGACACTCTTTTCCTAGTTCAAGTCCTAGTAACCCTAGGCGTCCTCATACAAGTCCTAGTGCCCCTGGGCACCCTCATTTATCTTACTAGACACTCCCTTGTCCTTCGTGTCTCGTTATCCCTGAAGCTCCTTAGACGTCGGTCTCTTTGTAAGCATCACCTGATGAGTATCCTTGTTGAATGAGACTCCTTTGATACGCTTTGCATAATAGTATGTGAGGGGGGATAGTACCTGAGAGATCTCAAAGGGTCCATGTCATTTGGGGGCAAGTTTCCTGGAAGGGTAATGCAGGTGGAGGTGGGAGGCTTCTAGTCACACCTTTCTTTTGACCTTCCATGAGGAAAAGTGACAGATGGATCTTGAAGTCATCACCTTGTAGGCAGATTCGTGGGCAGCGAGTGTTACAATTTTCTTCCTTTGTTCTCACCTTCTCCTTACCCATCATTCTATTACTTATACTTGGTGCAGTTGGTCAGCTTCAATCTCTTCTGCCCTTCTACTCATCCTTGCTGGCCCTTTCGACTTCACCTTTATCTCTCTATTGCCTTAAACATCTTTTCTCAGACTTACTTGTCTCCTTGCCATCTCTCTCACGATGGCCAGTGTCCCCCATCTTTCATCATATTCTCTCTCGTTCTTTTCCCTCTATGTAACCTGGTCTGTGCACTCTTTGACTTCTTATATAAACCTATACCACCTCACTTGTACTTTCCCATTCTTGATCTATGCAATACAAGCATTATCTCTTGAATCACCTCGGAAGCTGTTGCTTCACTCTTTGTCTGAAACAACCCAAAAGATCTAGGGTTCAAATGTTGCACTAGAATCACTTAGACTTGAGAGGAAAGTGGAAGAGAGAAGACTACTCTGGACTTCTGGGAAAAAGACCAAGAGAACTAGACTGGAGTTCTCTGGCTGTTGCATTCAAGTATATATACTAAACATGTATTTGTACTTATGTATGTCTAATTGAAGATATAGGAGAACATGTGTCTAGGACATGGTGTGGCAGCATAGGTTTGCATAGCCACATAATGGAAGAGAAGCAAGACATAAGAACCACATGAGGATGTGGCAGAATGAAAGTGGAAGCATAGCATGTATACAATGCATGTGTTACAGGTTTACATTTTTCACCCTTCACATTTCACTTTTATCTTATCTTATCACGTCACGTGATCCCTTAGGATCTAATCGTCTATCTATCATGAACGCTCACTTACATTTCATGGACTTAGAATCATTTCGTGCAACAGCTGCTTAGTCAGCTTGGACACTCAACCCTTTCACACGGATCTACGATCCACTTACATTGTCACAGTGTTCACTCTTTCACTTCATCACCATGCCGGTTATTATTACATCATGCTTCTCTTTCATTTGATCTAATATGCACATCACACGTTTTATGCTTCTCTTCTCTTCCATTCTGCCACACAGCGTGTTGGCCTCATGCTATGCTTCTATGCTTCCATTCCATTCCCATACATGCGGACAAAGCATTACATATCGTAGATACAGTGTCAATACTGGTAAACACTGTTGTAGTATATAAACCCCAATAGAGCACCAAAGAACTCCAGTCTAGTTCTTCTAGTCTTTTCCCCTCAAAGGGTCCCAGTTGTAATACTCTCTTTATCTCTTCCTAGTCTTAGCCTTTCTAGTGCAACCTTTGAGCTTCAAGCTTTGAGGGTTGTTTCAGCATGTAGAATGGAAACAAAGCCTGCACTGTGATGAGTGAAAGGGTGAAACAGTGCTAGGTGTAAGAAGATCATAGATTCATTAGAAAGAGTGTCCATTGCGCAAAAAGTTCTAAATCAAAAAGATAAGATAAGTGTTCATGATAATTAGATGATTAGATCTGATAAGATCATGTGACATGATAAGATAAGATAAAAGATAAGATGAAAAGGAAAAATGTTAGACCTGTAACATTGTCCATAAGTCCTTAAGAAAAGTCCTGGAAATCCTAGGAAACTCTGTTAAGCAGCATTAGATCTAGCTTCAACCACCTTGTTCTCCTCCCAAGTATCCTTGACCCTTGGTCCCTCAGCCTTCATCTTCCTTGCTATCCTTGCAGCTCCCTAGACATCAGTCTTCCTGTGAGTATTACCTAGGGTAGTATCCTCGTTGAGTGAACCCTCTTGTGTATGCTTCACATAACAGTGAGGGCTTCTTTGCAGGCTTCATCAAGAGAGAAGAGGTGATTTTCTAGTGCAGGAAGGAAGGTCTTTCTGAGGGGAGGGTAGGAATGGGGTTCATAGCCATAAAGGAGAGAGAATAGGGATTTCTTAGTGGAGCTATGGGGGGTGGAGTTGTGGTGGAATTCAGTGGTGATAAGAGTGGAGGCCCAAAAAGAGGGATTTTTGGCACAAAAGATCTGAAGATAGGTTTCAAGTTCCTGATTGGTTCACTCCATTTGCCCATCAGTTTGAAGGTGATAGGTAGTGGAGAGGCAAACATCATACTTCAAGAGGTGGGCAAGTTCTCTTGCAAAGGTGGAGGTGAACTGTGGACCTCAATCAGAGATGAGAGTTTTGTGAAAAACAAATCTTTTGAACACATGATCAAAAAAGATTTGTGCTACTCCAGTGGCATTGATGGTTTTGGAATAAGGAGTGAGAATTACCCCCTTCATAAGGCCATGGTCTATTATGACCAGAATAAAGTCGTGGGAATTGGCAAGTGGGAGATCAGTGATGAGATCAATGGAGAGTTGTTTGAATGGAAGGGAGTAAGAGGAGGGGATTAGGGAGAGCAGAAGAATAGTGGGGTGCATGTTAACCTTGTTTTGCTGGCATACTGTACAGCTGTCAATGAAGTGCTTAACAAATAAGGAGAGGCCTGGCCACCAAAAGTTGCATTCCAAGATGGACTTAGTGTGGAAGATGCCCATATGACCTGAGAGGGGTGAGGAATGGATGGAATGGAGGAGAGGAGAGTGGGCATTTTGAGGAACATACATGCAGCCTTTGTAGTAGAGGTGATCATTATCAAAGGTTCAGTCATTGAGAAAGATGTGGGTGAATAGAGGGGAACCTTCATCAAAGGCTGCAAGCACTTTAAGGACAAAGAGGTTGGAGGAGGTGGAGGACTTGATATATTGGGTGAGGGAGAGGTCAAGAGCATTAATAACTACTGGGTTTGGAAGGATAGCACAGTCAGCATTGTTGGAGGAGGTATCAACATTGTCTTTGCAAGAGAGGGCATTTGCAGGGCCCATCTGGGATCCAGGGGTGACTGTCCAAACAATGTCAAAGTCTTGAAGGAAGAGAGCCCATCAGGCTTAATGATGAAAAAGCTTGTGAGGATTATGGATATACAAGAGGTTTGTGGTTGGTGATGATAGTGTTACGGTTTTTCCTCTCTATTGCTCTACTTATCTTATTGTTTCTTGACTTGTCACTCGTATGTAGTGTGGTAGGTCAGCTTTTATCTCTTCAGCTTCTTTAATCCTTGCCGACCCCTCCGATATTGTCATTACCTATTTGCTACCTTAGCTCCCCTGTTTGGACTTATCTCCCTCTGCAGTTGCCTCTCTTACAATGACAAGTTCTCTTACCTTCCATCGATTTTCATTGTCTTTGTAAGCCTGGTCTGTGCACATTCCCTTCTTACTTAAAACCTATGCTGTACCTCTTGTATCTCTATTCTTGATCTACGCTATACAAGCATACCTTTTTGAATCACCTGAAAGTTTAGCTTTCTCTCATAAGTCTTTTGTCCTTGTCCTTGAGTGTAACTCTTTGTCACCACTCTCCTCCTCGTCCAAGACCTAGCAACCCTAGGTGTCCTTGTGCCAAGTCCCAGCACCCCTGGACATCCTCGTCAGTCTCCTTAGAGACTTCCTCGTCCCTGAATCTTGTTATCCCTGAAGCTCCTCAGATGTCAGTCTTTTCATGAGCATCGCCTGTTAAGTATCCTTGTTGAACAAGACCTTTTTGGTATGCTTCGCATAATAGATAGTAACAGGATGAGGAGTGTCTTGAAGGTAATGTTTCCACTTATCGAGAGCATAAATGACTGCTAAAAGTTTGATGTTGTAAATGTTGTAGTTTCATTTAGCAAAGGAAAAGGTCTTTGAGAAATAAGTGATGGGTTTCTTATCACTGTTGGGGTCATGTTGTATGAGGACAGCTCTAGTAGTGAGGAGAAAGGCATCTGTCATAACAAGGAAGGGTTTGGCAACATCAGGGATGGTGAGGACAGGGGTCAAGCAGAAGATATTGTGGAGGAAGTTAAAGGTCTTTTGTTGGAGAGGGGTCTAGGCCCATTTCTCATCCTTTCAAATGAGAAAGGTCAAAGGGGTGACAATGTTGGAGTAGTTGGAAATAAACTTTTGATAGAAATTAGTGAAGCCAAGGAAGGATCTTACTCCCTTGACTGAGGTTGATGGTTTCCATTCTGTGATGGTAGAAAGTTTCTTTGGGTCCATGCAGACAAGTCCTTGCCTGATGATGAGGCCAAGGTAGTCCATGGTGGAAGTGTTAAAGGCACATTTGGAGATCTTTAGAGAGTGTTTAAGCTTCCAAAGGCATTGAAGGACACAATGAGTGTGTTCATGATGGAGGAAGAGAGAACCCATGGTAGTGATACCAATATTGTCCATATAAATCTTGAGCCATTTCTCAATGATCATGTTGGCAAAGTTGTGATTTATAAAAGCTTTGGAGGTGTTGGGGGCATTTCAGAAGCCAAAGAACATGATAGTGGGTTTAAAGAGACTAAGAGGAGTGATGAAAGTGGCCTTCTATTGGTTTTCTTTTTTGATGCAAATGTTGTTATACTCCCATTGGATGTTGAACTTGATGAAGTAAGTAGTATCTTTTATATTATCAATGAGCTTGGATATGAGGGGTAATGGATAGGTGTTTCAAATGGTGTGTGAATTGAGATGTTAATAGTCTTGACAAGGGCAAAGTGAACTGTCACTCTTTGGGACAAAAAAGAAGGGTGAGGCTTGGGAGGATTTCAAGGGGATGATGCAACCAATTTTCAAATGTTCTTTGATGAAGGCTTTGCAAACTTCCTTCTCAGTTGGATTAAGGGGATATACCTTGGCTAACCTGGGTTCAGGGGAGCAGGTATGTGGTGGGGGTGGAGGTGAAACAGATATGGATGGTGTGTGCATGGCACAGTTGGGATACTCTTGGCTATGCCTGGTTGTCACATGGGCAGTGGAAGCATGCAGTTCCTTAGTTGGAACCTGAGGTTGCAGAATGGAATGATGCAGCAGCAAATTTTAGTGGCCAGCCAGACCACATGTTAGGGCTTGTGAGGTCCAGAAAAGTTATGATGATGAGCTGGGCAGTCCACATCCATTGGAGCCAAGGGCATGTGGAAAGGTAGATGGTGCAATTTATCAAGAATAATGGGTGTTGTGAACCTGTACCAATTAAGGTGTTGGGCCAATGATTGTTCACAAGGATGTTCTATCTTGCAGTGCACACTAGCACTGGCAGGACAGTGATGTCAAGGAGCTGCTAACTTAGTCTCACTTTCTAAATGCTATGGCTGGTTAAAGCTATTGATGCACCAATGGATAGTGTAAGACAAGTGGAAATGACTGAGGACTTCAGCTGTTTATACCAGCCTTTTATATTATATAGGCCTATGCACAGACCATGCTGTGTTACAGATAAGAAGTACATATATGATAACCGATGATAAAGATGTGACCAAAATAAAGCAAAAGTTATATCATAACCTATAGATAATGACTATGTGAAATGAAGCATGTTCCAGATAGGGGCAGAGTCTAGACTCTGTCACCTGACCTTTCCCATGGTCATGTGCTTTGGATTGTGTGACAGTTAAAGGTTTTGTAATCACATGCTTGGGCCATGTGACTATCAAAAGGTTTGAAAGTTGAAGTTCAAAGTAGTAGCTGAGTGTAAAAGTATAAAGTTGTTATGTGAAGCATACCAAAGGGGCCTTGTTCAACAAGGATACTCAACAGGCGATACTCACGAGGAGACCAACGTCTGAAGAGCTTCAGGGATAACAAGGTACGAGGGACGAAGAAGTCTCCTTAGAGAGACTGGTAGGGATGCCCAGGGGCGCTGGGACTTGGACAAGAATACCTAGGGTTGCTAGGTCTTGGACGAGGAGGAAAGCATCAACTATAAGTCACGCTGAGGGATAAGGACAAGGACAAAGAGAGGAAGCAAGACTTCCGGGTGATTCAAGAAAGTATGCTTGTATTTGTATAGATCAAGAATGGAGATACAAACAATACAGCATAGGTTTAAATAAGGAACTAAGGGGATGCGCACAGACCAGGCTTATAAAGAAAATAGAAGGCAATGGAAGGTAGGAGAACTCGTTGTCGTAAGAGAGGCGACTGCGGAGGGAGATAAGTCCATATGGAGGGATCATGATAACAGATAAGTAATGACAATGTCGGAGGGGTCGGCAAGGATTAATGAAGTGGAAGTGATAGAAGCCGACCTACCACACCACGTGCGAGTGACCAGTCAAGAGGTAATGAGATAAACGGAATGATGAAGAGGAAAAACTGTAACATTACCCCCTTCATACCTTTGAGCTCCTGGCTCGATAGTAAAATGCCCTCGCCTTCCTAGCTCAGATGCTGGGAATAGACGGTCCTCCGTGGATGGCATGTGCCTGAGAGGGGAAGAGACGGTCAAAAGGACAGTCGTCTGCCACATGTCCTGCCTGAGAACAGATTGAACAGTTATGATGGGGACAGTGTCAGTTGGAGTGGCCCCAGTTAAGACAACTGCCACATTGGATGGTGAGACAATCTCGAGCGAGATGTCCGGGGCAGACCTGGCGGCAGTGGGGACATGAATATGTAGGGCAATCCTTTTGAAAATGTCCCTGGTTGAAACAATGGAAGCACACAGTGAGGGAGTTTGCTTGGGCTCTAGGGAGTTGAGAGGATGGGGGCATGACTTGAGTAAGGGAGGATAAAGTGCGCTGTCTGTGGGGGGGTTTGGAGACCTGAGGTTCCAACCGAGGGATGGGGATGGTGTCGTCATCACTGTCGATGGAGGCAGGGGGTGGTTCGGGAGGAGGTGAGGTGAGGTGAGCGGCAAGGGCGGAGGTAGGAGCAGTGAGTGAGGTGAGGGTTCTGTTGGAAGGAAGTACGTCTGAGTGTTCCAAGTAATTGTCACGTTGTTCTTGGGTAAGAGAAAGGAAAATGCAACAAAAAGTGGGGTAAATTGTGGCGGGAGGAATGGAGGTAATGAAGGTAGAAAAGCTGTGGTCAAATAGTGCACTGAGAATGTGAAACAGAATCTCAGTTAAAGATGTGCATAAGGCGAGGTCTGAGTTGAGAGGTTTAAAAGATGTTGCATACATGCGATACCATGAAAGGCACGAATGAGAGATTGGGATATGTAGTCCTCTTCAAAGAGGGGGTCTTCTTCGATGGTGTGGAGAAGAGTGGGAGTGTCTAAAACAGCAGCGAAGAGCATGTTTCACCCAGATTCGGGCAGAAGACAGGGTAATACCGAATGAGAACGTAAGGAAGAATACGAACTGGATGAAGGAGAGGGCTGAGGAGATGTGGTATCCAAGGAGGGAGACTGCATGTTGGGCAAGGATAAGGTCAAAGAACATAAACAAGGTTTTTAGGTAAGGGTGCGAATGAAGTGAACGAGGAAAACAACAAAAAAGACAGCAGTGATAATGAGAAGAGTGGGACTGGAATAAGCAGAGTGGGTGCAATGGATGGAAAGGCCTATGACTAAGAAGAAGAAAACGACGACGAAAGGTAGGATTTCTAACGTGGGATTGGTGGAGGAGTCGATTGGGTAGATGCGAGGAGGGCTGAGGTAGAACATTTTCTGGGGTTTTTTCTTTTATAATCGGTGTCATTTCTTATAGGCAGCAAGGAGAGCAGCGGAATGATGGAGATTAGAGGCTGGTTCCCATGTATTTTCGGATGATGAGTAACCTTTCCATGCAGTCAGGAACCGGTGGCGGTTAGCTGGGCCCTTGTGGGAGATGATGGCCTTGACCTCGTATTCTTCTTTGTTATCTATAACGTCAGGAGGGGGAGAAGAGAAGGCAGGACCATGCGTTTCAGTGGAGCGATAAGGGGAGAGTAGTGAGGCGTGGAAAACATCATGGATTTTCCATGTGGGAGGAAGGTGAAGTCGGTAGGTAAGAGGGGATAGTACCTGAGTAATCTCGAAGGGACCATGTCGCTTGGGGGCAAGTTTCCTAGACAGGTAATGAAGGCGGAGATGAGAGGCTTCTAACCACACCTTGTTACCCACTTTCCATGGGGAGAAGCAACGGACAGATCTCGAAGTCATCACTTTGTGTTACAGGTCTACATTTTTCACCCTTCACATGTCACTTTTTCTGATCTTATCTTATCTTATCACATCACGTGATCCCTTGGATCTAATCGTCTATCTTATCGTGAACGCTTTACTTACATCTTTCATGGACTTAGTTGTTTCGTGCAATTGCTGCTTAGTCAGCATGGACACTCAATCCTTCACATGGATCTAAGATCCCCTTACCCTGTCATGGAGTTTACATATTCACTTCATCTCCGTGCCAGCTATTATTACATATGCTTCTCTTCCATTTGATGAACATGCGCATCACGCATGGTATGCTTCTCTTCTCTTCCATTCTGCCACACAGCGTGTCAGCCTCATGTTATGCTTCTATGCTTCCATTCCGTTCCCATACATGCGGACAATGCATTGCAATTGTAGATTAGACGTACACAGGTGTACACACTCCATGTAGTATATAAAGTCCCAATGCAACGCCAGAGAACTCCAGTCTAGTTCTTCTGGTCTTTTCCCCTCAAAGGGTCCCAGTTGTAGTACTCCCTTCTATCCTCCTTAAGTCTTAGCCTTTCTAGTGCAACCTTTGAGCTTCAAGCTTTGAGGGTTGTTTCACTTTGTGAGCTGAATTGTGTGCTGCAAGGGCCTCCTTACGAGCTTCATCGAGGGAGGAGAGGCGATTCTTGAGAGCGGGGAGGAAGGTCTTTCCTAGAGGGGGATAGGAACGGGGTTCATAGCCATAGAGAAGAGAGAACAGGGATTTCTTGGTGGAGCTATGGGGGCGGAGTTGTGGTGGAATTCAGCGGTGGTAAGGGAGGAGGCCCAGGAAGAGGGGTTATTGGCGCAAAAGATCTGAAGATAGGTTTCTAATTCCTGATTGGTTCGTTCGGTTTGTCCATCTGTTTGGGGGTGGTAGGCAGTGGATAGACAGACATCGTACTTCAAGAGGCAGGCTAGTTCTCTTGCAAAGGCAGAGGCAAACTGTGGTCCACAGTCAGAGATGAGGGTTTCATGGAGGCTGAATCTTTTGAATACATGATTGAAAAATATTTGGGCAACTCCTGCAGCATCAATGGTTTTTGAGCAAGGAGTGAGAATTACCCCCTTCATAAGGCCATGGTCTACTATGACCAAAATAGAGTTGTGGGAGTTAGAAAGGGGGAGATCCGTGATGAGGTCAACGGAGAGTTGTTTGAAGGGAAGGGAGTGGGAGGAGGAGATCGGAGAGAGAGGAGGAACAGTCGGATGAGTGTTCACTTTGTTCTGCTGGCACACTGCACAGCTGTCGATGAAGTGTTTTACGAAGGAGGAGAGACCTGGCCACCAGAAATCGTGTTCAAGGATGGACTTAGTGCAAAAGATCCCCATGTGACCCGAGAGTGGGGAGGAGTGGATGAAGTGGAGGAGGGTGGAGCGAGCTGTAGGGGGAACATACATGCGACCTTTGAAGTAAAGATGACCGTTGTCGAAGGTCCAATCGTTTAAGGAAGCCCGGGTGAAAAGGGAGGATCCTTCATCAAGGGCAGCAAGAGCTTTGAGCACAAAGGGGTCCGAGGTGGTAGAAGATTTGATGTGGCGTGCGAGGGTGAGATCAAGGGCGTTGATAACGACTGGGTCAGGGAGGATGGCACAGTCTGCATTGTCGGAGGAGGTATCAACCTCGTCCTTTCGAGAAAGGGCGTCAGCAGGCCCCATTTGAGAACCAGGGGTAACAGCCCAGACGATGTCGAAGTCTTGGAGGAAAAGAGCCCATTGGGCTTGACAACGAGAGAGTTTGCGAGGGTCTCAAATATAGGAGAGGTTTTTGTGGTCAGTAATGATTGTGACCGGGTGGGGGGTTCCTTGGAGGTAATGCTTCCACTCATCAAGGGCGTAGATGACAGTGAGGAGCTCTCTGTCATAAATGTCATAGTTTCATTTTGCAGAGGAGAAGGTCTTGGAGAAGTAGGCTGTGGGTTTCTTGTCGCCATTTGGGTCAAGTTGCATGAGCACTGCACCAGCAGCAAGGAGAGAGGCGTCCGTCATGACAAAGAAGGGTTTGGCGACGTCAGAGATGGCAAGGACTGGGGCAGAGCAAAAGATGTTGTGAAGGGAATCGAAGGCTTTCTGTTGGAGGGGAGTCCAAGCCCATTTCTCGTCCTTTCGGGTGAGGAAGGTTAAAGGAGAGACAATGTTGGAGTAATTTGGAATGAACTTTTGATAGAAGTTGGCAAACCTGAGGAAGGATTGTACTCCTTTGACAGAGGTAGGGGGTTTCCAGTCAGCGATGGCGGAGAGCTTCTTCAGGTCCATGTGGACGAGCCCTTGTCCAATGATGAGGCCTAGATACTCCATGGTGGGGGCATCGAAGGCACATTTGGAGATTTTCAGAGAGAGTTTGAGCTCCTGAAGGTGTTGAAGAACGCGACAAGTGCATTCATGGTGAAGGGAAAGGGAATCCATGGTGGCAATGCCGATGTTGTCCATGTAAATTTTGAGCCATCGCTCAGCAATCATGTCTGCAAAGTTGTGGTTCATGAAAGCTTGGAAGGTGCTGGGGGCATTGCAAAAACTGAAGAACATGACTGTGGGTTTGAAAAGACCGAGGGGGGTGATGAAGGCAGCTTTCCACTGAAACAACTCTCAAAGCGTAAAGCTCAAAGGTTGCACGGAAGAAAGGCTAAGACCTAAGGGTGAGGAGGAAAAGACGAGTACTCCAACTGGGACCTCAATGAGAGGAAAAGACCAGAAGAACTAGACTGGAGTTCTCTGGCGTTGCATTGGGACTTTATATACTACATGGAGTGTGTACACCTGTGTACGTCTAATCTACGATGACAATGCATTGTCCGCATGTATGGGAATGGAATGGAAGCATGGAAGCATAGCATGAGGCCAACATGCGGTGTGGCAGAATGGAAGCGAAGAGAAGTATAACATGCGTGATGCGCATGCACATCAAATGGAAGAGAAGCATACGTAATAATAGCCGGCACGGAGATGAAGTGAATATGTGAACTCCGTGACAGGGTAAGGGGATCTTAGATCCGTGTGAAGAGTGTCCTGCTGACTAAGCAGCTTTGCACTAGAAACGACTAAGTCCATGAAATGTAAGTAGAGCGTTCACGATAAGATAGATGATTAGATCCTTGTGGATCACGTGACGCGATAAGATAAGATAAGATCAGAAAAGTGCATATGTGAAGGGTGAAAAATGTAGACCCGTAACACAGCGTGCTCAAAGTGCTGCTCGCCAGGCTGAGCATGATCAATGTGTCCTTGGCTCTCCTCCACTTCATTGTCAACGATCTGCTCCTGTGTATATTGCTAATAATATTGCTCCTATTATGATTGTAGGTTTTATTTATATCTGATATGTATATGAAATTGAATATAGATGTTAGAATCATCCTCAACCCATGCATTATATGCAACATCTCCCACCACCACCTTTGCCTTTAATGCTACCTCCTCTACCTTTGGCTCCAATACTACCTCCCCCACCATTGCCTTTGATGGCACCTTTTTTTCCTCAATATCAACCACCACCTTTGGCTTCCTCTTCAATACCAAACCAAAACCCTCCTCAGTATATTGATTACAATGCTCAATTGCTACAGGGATTTAATCACAGCCATGAAAGACGACGTCAGCACAGATGCAATCAAACCAACACTCCTGCTCCTGCTCCTGCTCCTGCTCCTGCTCCTGCTCCTGCTCCTGCTCCTATATATTATTCATATCCTCAGCCTGGCCCTTCTTATGCTCCTCCTCCATCAAATTACCATATGCACCAGCATGTTATCAACTTCCAGGAGGAGGCAGATCAACAAAGACATCAACAAGCTCAGCAGGAGTGGCAGCATGTTAATGCTTTAAGACAGCAGCAGCAGCAATGGGAGATGCAAGAATATCAGCGTCTTCACACTTTAAGGCAACAACAGCAGTATGAGGAAATGGAACATCAGCATCTTCATGTTTTGAGAGCACAGGCAATCCACCTACAAATACAAGCTAGGGAACATCAGGAGCAAGTGGAAATGGAGCAAGTTAGACAGTTATCCCAGAGGTTGCTTTCAGAAGTCCTCAATGAACATGGCCAATCTTCAGCAGAGCAGTATGAGCAGGATCAGCAAAGACAAGCAGCTAATAATGATTCTGGTCCTCTTTCTCCACCACCACCACCCTCTTCTTCCAACATTGGACCATTATCCAGGCCACTCTCTCCATTAACACCATTAACACCATCATCATTACCACCACCACCACCATTACTCAGGCCACTTTCACCATTAACCCCACTACCACCATCACCATCCAGGCCACTCTCTCCATTAACTCCACTACCACCATCATCACTACCACCATCATCCTATCCATTCTCTCCATTCTCTCCACTACCACCATCACCATCACCACCACCACCACCACCACCACCTAATCCTAATCCTAATCCAGGTCAATATTCTTCCTTAACTCTTTAGATACTAATTCTAATGATATATAGATCCAGACCCAGACCCAGACCCAGACCCAGACCCACCACCACCACCACCACCACCACCACCTAATCCCAATCCTAATCCAGGTTAGTTACATATTTATTATTAACTCTTTGATACTAATTGATACTAATCCAGCTCCAGATCCAGATCCACCACCACCACTTCAATTGCCTCCTGGTGGCATACCATATACTGAGCCTGTACAGCCTCACTATCTTGGTCTTATGGATATTCAATGTCCCAAGTGTCATGCCTTGCACTTTCTTTCAGAAAAGCTCACCAACTCCAGTATTCGCAATCCACGCTTTGGGCTATGTTGTCTTCAAGGCCAGGTTATTCTTCCCCCCATTCAGCAATAGCCACATTCTCTCCAAGTTCTTTTTGATGATCCTCAAGATCACAGAAATTTCAGAAAAAATATCCACCAATACAACAATGCTCTTGCATTCACTTCAGTGGGAGTTGAAGTTGATAGGCATACTGTCCAAGGAGCTGGTGCTGCATCCTTTCGCATACATGGTACACTCCACCATCTTATGGGAGCTCTTATTCCACCAGAGGATCTTCAACCTTCCTATGCTCAACTCTACATTTATGATCCACAAGAAGCCACAAATAGACGTTTTCATAGAAATCCTGATCTTCAGAGAGATATCTTACTGGACTTGCATAACACCCTTACACAACACCATCCCTATGCTCCTATCTACCAGCAGGCCTATGAAATCATGAGAGCCAAACCTCCAGAGCAGCATACAGACATTCGCATGTGTCTTCACTTGCAGCAAGGTGCTGATGGTAGAAGATATAATCTTCCTACTGTGGATGAAATTGCTGCTATTATACCTGGTGATGGTTCAGAGAATGTTGGGTCACATAGAGACATCATATTACGCCTCCAGGGTGGTGGCCTTCGTCGTATCAGCAATCTCCATCCATCCTATCTTTCACTCCACTATGTTCTGTTGTTTCCACATGGACAGGAGGGCTGGCATTTGGACATTCCTTTGACAGCTGTTCATGGAGGTGCACATCGTTCTAAGAAGGTCACTCAAACACTCTGGTATGCCTATCGTCTACATACCCGTCCTCTTGTGGTAGAGCCACCCAATCTCTTCAAGGCTGGCAGACTTTTTCAGCAACTGGTTTGTGATGCATGGGCTTCCATTGACCAATGCAACCTTACCTGGGTGGCCAACAATCAGACTAGGCTTAGGGCTGATTTGTATAGGGGATTACAGGATCGTTTAGCTCAGGATGGTAATCAAGATTTGGCTCAGGTTGGGCGTGTCATTCTTCCATCCTCTCATAAAGGTGGTCCTCGCTATATGCACCAACTGCTTCAAGATTCCCTTGCCATCTGTAGGGAATATAAAAAGCCAGATCTTTTTTTAACCATGACTGCCAATGGATCTTGGCCTGAGATTACTGAGAATCTTTTTCCAGGTATGTGTATTTTATTATTTCTAATATCCTATATTTATTTCATTTCTCACAACTCATTATATAGGCCAGTCAGTAGTGGACAGACCAGATCTGGTTGCCCATGTTTTCCATGCAAAGCAACAGGCTCTCCTAAAAATGGTCAGGGATGGGTACTTTGGACAGGTGGCTGGGTTTGTCTACACCATTGAATATCAGAAACGTGGTCTACCCCACATGCACCTTTTGATCTTCTTGGAGGAAGCAAACAAAATTCATACTGTGGAGCATGTTGATGCCATCATCTCAGCACAAATCCCTAATCCTGGCCTTTATCCCCAACTTCATGAGGCTGTCACCAAATATATGCTCCATGGTCCCTGTACTCCTCAAAGATGCATAGAGAACAATGTCTGCAAAAAGCGCTTTTCTAAGCCTTTTACTGCCCAGACCATTATTAAAGAGGATGGATATCCAGACTATGCTCGCCCTGAGAATAATAGGACCATCCAGAAGTATCAGGATGTCTTTGACAACAGACATGTGATTCCTCATCCTAGGGAGCTTTTGGTGAAATTCAACTGTCATATCAACCTGGAGGTCTGTGGGTCTATAAAGGCAGTAAAGTACATCCACAAGTACATCTACAAGGGTCCAGACAGAGCCACTGTCCAGCAAGAGGGAGGTGATGAAATTCGTTCCTATCTTGATGCAAGATACATTTCCTCCACTCAGGCATGTCACAACATTTTTGAGTTTTCCATGCACATGGAATGGCCAGCTGTCTATCGTCTTCCAATTCATCTTCCAGGAGAACAAAATGTGGTGTTTAGAGTTGATGCCAATATTCAAGAACTGGTGGAAAATCCCAAAGTCACTGAACTCATGGGTTGGTTTGAAGCCAATACAAAACAAGCTCTCATAGATGCTGGGGCACATAATTGTCTTTATCAAGACTTTCCAAACAAGTTTGTGTGGTACAAGAAGGATGCTGTGTGGAAAGTGCGTCAAAGGTACAAGGCCATTGGTAGAATGTATGCTGTATATCCTTCAGCAGGGGAAAAGTTCTACTTGTGCCTTTTGCTCACTCAGGTCAAGGGTAAATCTACATTTCAATCACTTTATCTCTTGACTAATTACTCTCACAGGTGCAACATCCTTTGAACATCTTCGTACTGTAAATGGTCACCTTCATGGCTCTTTTAAAGAGGCCTGTAGTGCACTTGGCCTGTTGCAAGATGATGGAGAGTGGTTAAGATGTCTTCAGGATGCTGCCATTTTTCAAACTGGATTCCAACTATGCAGGGTCTTTGTCATCATTCTGGTTCAATGTTCTCCTGTTGATCCAACTAGGCTATGGGAGCAATGTAGAGACCATCTCTGTGATGACCTTCAACATCATCTTCAAAATCCTCAAAGCATTCCTCATATTCCTCATCCCACTCAAGATCAAATCTATGATTATGGTCTTCATCTCATAGCTGAAGGCCTTCAAAGGTCTGGCAAGAACATACAAGACTTTGACATGCCTAGACCACAAATGAACTGGGCTGTCAATAGGGGAAACCAACTTATCAATGAGCAAATGGTACTCAATATCCCAGAGTTGCAGGTGTTTGTACAAAGAGGACAGGCCACTCTCAATGTGGAGCAAAGGAATTTCTACCAGGCAGTATTGGACAGTGTCACAAACAGAAATGGAAGAATGTTCTTCCTCCAAAGTGGTGGTGGATGTGGCAAGACCTATGTCTCCAATCTCATTGCTTCTGCTATTCGTTCAACAGGTCAGATTGTCCTTTGTGTTGCCTCTACAGGCATTGCTTCCCTTCTCCTTCCTGGTGGTCGTACAGCCCATTCTCGCTTCAAGATTCCCATTCCCTGCCATGAACAGAGTGTTTGTAACATCAAAAAGGATGACATCACTCATCAACTCCTTCAAAGAACCACTCTTATTATTTGGGATGAAGCTGCTTCTCAAGATCATCATGTTGTGGAATCTGTAGATCGCACTTTGAGGGATTTGATGGATCAGGCTAGGCCATTTGGAGGAATCACTACATTGTTTAGTGGTGACTTCAGACAAACTCTTCCTGTTATTCAGCATGGCTCCAGAGCACAAATTGTCCCTGCTACTCTCACTCACTCCAACCTCTGGGCTCAAATGAATGTTCAATACCTCCAACAGAACATGCACCTTGGCCAGGATCCTGAATCTGATGAGTGGGCACAGCGTCTTCTGCATATAGGCAGCACAGATGGAGTGGTGGAACTTCCTCAACACATGCGTTGTGGTGATAACATTGCCTCTCTGATTGAAGCCATGTACTCTGACCTTCTGGCTCTCCAACCTCACCAACACCTTCCTGACCACTATTTCCTGGATCGTACCATTCTTACTCCTAGAAATGCCCAGGTCCATGAGATCAACTCCACCATTCTAGAAGCTATTCAACCACGGGAGAAGACCACTTACATCAGTGCAGACTCTGTAACTGATAGGGAGTATGACTATATACAACCAGAGGTCTTGCACTCCCTGTCTCCTCCTAGATTCCCCCTGCACAAATTGGAGCTGAAGAATGGTGCACCTCTCATGCTGTTACGCAACCTAGATCCCATCCATGGACTCTACAATGGTACCAGGTTGAGACTTATCAGGTCTACTTCCAGGATCTTGGAGTATCGTGTGCTGAAGAAGGATGGTGATGGTGATGTGGTGCTGATTCCCAGAATAGCTCTTGATTCTGGGCTAGAAGATTCCCCTGTTCCTTTTCGCCGCCTGCAATTTCCTGTGCACTTGGCCTATGCAATGACCATCAACAAATCTCAAGGCCAGTCAGTTAGGAATATTGGGATTGATTTGCGCTCTTCTGTTTTCTCTCATGGACAACTCTATGTTGCTCTTTCACGTTGTACTCATCCCAGGAGGATCAAGATTCTGTTTAAAGAAAGGCAAGAAGATACCAAGACTCCCAATGTAGTTTGGACTGAAGTATTTGTACATTTAAACATTTGATTTATACCATTTGTGCTGTATGTGTAATAGATGACTGTACCAAAGGCACAACTTGATGTGTAGTAAACTCTAGCAATTCAGATGATTGTGCCGAAGGCACAACAGCTATTAAAATATAGGATTACTTAAAATATAGGATTACTTGTGCCGAAGGCACAAGCAGCACGGGTAAATAGCTAGTCCATATTGCCGCAGGAATGTTTCTTGCAGGGTACAGGGGCGTCATCGCAACGATGTGGTCGATAATGGACAGCGATGCACCAAGGGTCACGGAGGACGTTTACAAGAGCCTCTTTCACGGTGGTAAGGTTCCAGACAGTAGGAAGGCTGCAGAAGCCTTGCACCACG
>JBBPSC010000403.1:0-18797 GCA_038093395.1 Baorangia bicolor
GAAATTGAGGTCACCGAGGAAAAAGAGGTGAGAGGTAGCATACATGGTTGTGAGAGGTTCATTAGGGAACGAAGGCGACACCGGGAAGAGGAGTGTCCGGACGATGTGGTGGTAGTCTGCTATCCTATGCTTGAGGTGTGTCTCGTGGGCTGTGAGATGGGCACAGACAAAACTGCCAAGGGTCGGGTGAGCTCGGGGAATACGGTGGATGAACATACTGACGTGAAGACCTCGCCGGCTTTCGATCCACGATCGGCGACGCGGAATCTTATGCCTACGGCACCCTTGTTACCCATATATGCAGGTCCGCTACCGGTCCATTGTGTCTGTACATCGCATACACGGCGGGCAATTGTGTCGTCTTTGGCATACACGAGCAATGCGACACCGACGTTGACAACTTTTGCGACGAGGGAATAGGATTCCTTGTTTGGGGCATGGGCTTCTATCTGACTGCGTATATGTACATCCCTCTCGTCTATAATTGACTTTGAGCGTCCAGCAACTGTGTTTGTCGGAAAATGTTTGTCAGACCCGTCCTTACAACCATGCGAAATGGGAGACATACGTCCAAGGTGGAGTGGAAGTAGTTCTTGGAACCCAATGGCGACGATGTCTGGTGGTCTCTGCTCCTTGGAGAGGAAAGAGGACACCTGAAACGTGGGGGCAAGCCAGTCGACGAGATCCTGAGGAAGTCCTGCACCAGCTTGGAGGTTTGTGTTGTAAGAGCCGATTTGCACGAGGAGTCGTTCATTTATGTCACCCATTTGAGGGATACGTCGCTAGACCACTAGTTTGAGTAACTCTGGCTGTAATTGTACACACCGGTTGCACACACAGTGCACACGATTGGTGAAACGTGTAGCAAAGACTGAATCAAACGATGGACTGAGAGGATTTCGCAGTCATATGGCTCAAGAGCTGGACATGGAAGGTTTGGTCCTGCGTCCATGCGTGGAAGCTTGAACGCCACGGTGTGGCTGAACAGATGATCCTTTGATACACCCAAACAATCAAGTCACTATACTATGCAAGCCCAACGATTTTGGCAAACCCGGTTCGAGCACAGTGGAGCTGATAGGCTAACATGATGTATGCTGCAGGCACCGAATTATCCCCGACGCCGGCCGGTATCTGAATCAGTGGCTGAGACTCAGACTGACTTGAGTTACCAAGTCGAGTTCAGCAGTTCATTTTAGTCTGGCGACCAATCGTCTAATGGGGCAGCTGTTTAGGTGGTCTGGTCACCAGACTAAATTCATCTGACCTGATGTGTTCCGTGCCTGACTGCCTGAGAGCACGGTGAACTATCTACGAATTCGACGGATCGTATCGCATGGGCAAACGGTGTTTTTTTGTTCATGATGCATTGTTGTAGGTTCGCACCGATACCAGAACAATATTAGACGCTCGCGAGGTTTCTCCAGAGCCACGCGGGTGCTAATCGGATGTCCCTGCTTCAAATGATTGCGTCAAATGGCGACACCACCGACGAACATCGACGCACATGCTAGAATTTCTTAGCAACGCCACGCTGTCCCTTTGCCATCTCCCGATTGGGAAGTGTCTGCTATTGATTGCACAAGGTCAGTCAGTTCCGAGGTCTACGTGGATGCCGTTATTCACACTGACCCTGCCGTGGTCTATCCTCGTGCAATTATAGTATCTTATCCACCATTGCTCGGTAGATCTCGTGCCGGTACCACCATACTTAAGCTAAGCCCTCCCAATGGCCACCTCACGGTACCCCGTACCTAAGGTCTCCACTCATGGACTATCAAGGCTCTGGTGTTCAGCCTGACGGCCATCCCACCACGATCAACAGGGTGCCCAGCATCAGCGATGAAAAGTCCATTGAAAAGGATGAAAAGTCGTACTACACAAAGGCAGACGTCGAGGCCGCATCAAACCCACCCATCGACGATGCCTCGGATGTCGTCCTCCACAGCGAACGTGAAATCGCAACGCACGTCATTTCTGTCGATGATGACCCCTCTCTCAACCCGTGGACCTTCCGTGCCTTCTTCCTTGGGCTTGGTCTCTCTGCCTTCGGTGGTTCCTTGGGTACGTTCATCTCCCTTTTAGTCTTTTCTTCTGCTTCTCATGCCAAACAGCCGAGATATATTATTTCAAACCGGTAAGCTCCGTCATGATCTCCTCGTCCATTTTATTGGTCTCATCTCGTCATTGCCAGCAAACCGTCTTGGTGTCCTTGATGTTCCTTGCCATCGTCTCCTACGTTCTCGGATTTGCGATGGAGACGTTCATTCCTCGCCATGGACTATTCCGTTACTTAAATCCCGTGAGCTTCAATCACTCTCGCATCCCCTCTATCTCACCCCTCTCCAGCATCCTTTTAACAAAAAGGAGAATGCTTTCATCATTATCATGGCTAGTGCAGCAGCAAACTCGGCCCTTGCGACGGAGGTCCTCGCAGTCCAGCGCTTGTACTACAACATCACCCCCAACGCTGCGGCTTCCATCTTCTTGTTGTTTTCCAGTCAGCTCCTTGGTTACGGCATCGGTGGTGTACTGAGATGTGAGTTCGCCTTGGATGGTTAGGCAATATATCCTCTCATGCACTGCGACGAAAAAGCAACTCTACTTTATCCCTCAAAGATGCTTTACCCTGGTGTACTTCCGCTCATGTCCATGTTTGATGCATTCTTCCATGATGGTGCGAATGCTCGCCGTAGACTCAAGGTATTCTATCTCGTCTTCGGAGCGTAGGTCGCACTTTGTTGCAGTCTTTCGATTGGTGGCTTAACCTTAGAAACTCCAGCATCTTTATTTGGGAACTCTTCCCGGAATGGATATTCCCCCTTCTCACCGGCTTGTCGATCATCTGCCTCGCTTCTCCGAACAACGCGGCCGTCTCCCGAGTATTTGGTGGAAGTAACGGTAATGAAGGGCTCGGTCTTCTCTCCATTTGCTTCGACTGGCAGGTTTGTTTTCGCATGAGACTGCTGCCGCGGTATCATAATTGACATCCCAATCCGTAGTACATCTCCGGTGGTTTCAACCCCATGGCAATTCCCTTGAAGGCCCAAGTAGGTTAAAGGCAGCCTGTGTAACCAATGAGTGTGGTTGTTAACAAGACAACAGCTTTCCAGCTTCATCGGGTACATACTATGCATGTGCGTATGCGATGGGTACACCATCAATTTTGTCTGATATGCTCTTGTTAGGGTCGTTTTCGTCGCGGTCTTTTACAACAACATCTGGGAGTCCCAGAACTTCCCCTTCGTACGTGTAGGCATGTTTTACGCTAGACACTGCACTCATCGCAACTCGCAGCTCTCTCAACTCTTGTTCTATCAGAACGGCACCGTATACAACCAATCGTTAATCTTGAATTCGAATTATGAAGTCGACCCCACTCTCCTTGCGGAACAGGGATTGCCATACTATGCCGGAACTTGGGTCGTATATCTCCTTGCTACGAACTTGGGACTGGCAGCCACTTTCACCCACTTACTCCTTTGGAACCGCGATGATTTGCACGAAGCCTGGAGCTGGATGGCTCCCTCCAAACTTCGCAAGCGGTGGCAAGAATTTAGGTGGCAAAATGTCAACTGGAAGTTCTGGAAAGACGATGGCATACGGGAGCAGCCCAAGGAAGGTGAGGATATGGATCCTCACTATGCTCAAATGCTCAAGGTGAGTCTCGGGCCTTCTGTGATTCCAATAACAAACCTCGAACGATTCCGCGTTTCAGTACCCTGACGCCCCGAATAGCTGGTACTACGCTACTTTCGTGGTATCGTTTGTGATAGCTCTGGTGGTCATCTACAAGAGCGACTCTACTTTACCATGGTGGGGCTTCGTCATATCCGTGCTCCTGGCGATCATATCCATCGTCTTCTTTGGAGCATTGTATGCCATTACGGGCATCGGTCTCTCGATTCGTGAGTCTGCCGTTCCGATCAACGTCATTCCAGTCAACTAA
The DNA here is from genome assembly GCA_038093395.1 of Baorangia bicolor. Lineage (NCBI taxonomy): Eukaryota > Fungi > Basidiomycota > Agaricomycetes > Boletales > Boletaceae > Baorangia > Baorangia bicolor. The sequence continues at coordinate 3,950 of JBBPSC010000403.1, forward strand.
GGTGTAAATAATTATATAGAAACTTTCGTACAAATGATCGCAGGATACTTGCATCCTGGCAAGCCGATGGCCAACATGTACTTTGTTCTGTATAGTTACAGTAAGTTCATTTCCATGTCCTTACGAGACATGGGTTGACTGACTTTGTTTTCAGACACTGTTTCACAAGCTGGTCTGCTGCTCCGTGACCTTAAGATCGGCCAGTGTAGGTCTTCCGTGCAATCCTGCCAATAGCAAGATTAATGTAATCTTAACAGACGCCAAGCTTCCTCCTCGTGCTTCTTTCACTGCCCAGATCATCGGTACTCTCCTTGGCGCCGTCTTAAACTACTGTAAGAGAGCGTAGCCCCCTTTTCCCGCAGATTCTCACAATTACTTCTAGTCTTAATGAATTCCATCATCGATAATCAGCGGGAGATCCTGCTTTCCGTTCAGGGAACGAATATCTGGTCTGGCCAGCAACCTCAGCAATACAACTCCCAAGCCATTGCATGGGGTGGCCTTGGTCACGAATTGTTCTCCGTCGGTATGAGGTACCAGTGGGTCCCGTGGTCATATCTAATCGGGCTTGCTGCGCCCGTGCCATTCTGGCTCGTTCACCGCTATTGGCCCAAGCTCCGTGCTGACTATTACTACACACCTATTATCTGGTATGTGCTCAGATTCCACGTTAGACTCAGCCTCTTATGTTCCCTTTAGCGCGTACATTGGCTGGCTCTGCGTGGGCATCAACTCCTCGATCTTGTCTTACTTCACGATCGCGTTCATCTCTCAGTGGTGGATCAGAACGCGCTACCCCCGCTGGTTCCAGAAATACAATTACCTCGTTGGTGCAGGTGTGTTCCTTCTCTGTATTTTTCTGAGCATGGTCACCCATAAGCAATCCGACAGCCCTCGATGGTGGCACTCAGGTCATGGTGTTCATCCTATCCTTTGCCGTCCAAGGTGCAGCAGGCACCGCTCATCTCTTCCCTGCGTGGTGGGGTGCCAACCAAGGTGGAAATTATGACCGTTGTTTGTATCTAAACTAGATACATATGTCTAAATGTTCGACTGGGGTCTAACCTTCTTGTATTGTATTTTAGCCTTGTACACCAAACGAACAGATGCATGGTGCCCACCTGGCATACTGTATTCTGCATGAATGTCACGAACTTGAACTGGTGATCGCGGAGTGGCCTCGACTTGCACCGCCAAGGCAATGGAACGATGATCAAGTTTTCAGTATGGGAGCCTCCACGACTGGCACTGTCTGGCAGAAGTACTTTCCTTCATCCAAGCAAGGACAACGTCGCTCGAGACTCGTTGACAACTTGGGAGTTCAGCTTGCCAAATGCCGGAAAGTGAGTCGCCTCTGTCCACATGGTTCGTATATAAAGTTGGTGACCTCAGATGCCCTGCCTCCTAACCCATGCAATCGCGTGACATACTGCTATAAATCTCTTCCGGCAATCCTTTTGCTCCCAAACGAGCTCGTTCACGCGTCTTTTGGAACTTGAAAGTATCTTTCTGCGGGGTGCTCGTACATTGGCACCGGCTGGGAATTCAAATATTCACCTAGAGCCGCCCGTGTGCCCACGGGCCGGGCGCTTCGTTTTACGATCCGCAACACCCAGCGCCGGTATGTTGCTCTTCCCCAGCACATTCTGCTGCGTCATGTATGTACGTCCCTCTTCCTCGTATCTTTGCAGCGATATCCACCGCTCACTGCCGAGGGGAATTGCCGTAGATAGGCGTCCTTGTACGAAGCCTATATGTGTCATACAGGCCGCCTCGATCATCGGACTTTTATCTCACCAACCGCCGCAGCTCTCCCTGCCCCTCGGCGTGGGCCTCCCGTTTGCGTGGTTCGTGCACAGGCCATGTTGTCACGTTGATGCATACTTCTACTAGAATTCTAGTCACAGGAGTGATGCAAAATTACTATAATCCAAGCCCTAGCAAGTGATGCATTGCTGGTGGATTACTTTGCCCCACAAGTAGGGTTGTTTGCCTGCTCCATGATAATAGTGGTGCGGAACGCCTGCCGAGACTCGTAATGAGCCAGGTTGCCGTCACAGCCTCATATTGGCCTTGGTCTTTATTGTTATGCTGAAGACAAAGTAAGTCAGCATTCAAAACGATCAGATAATGCGCCTACAACTTACCTGAACTACCCTATAGCCCTGCACAGCGACGGGACGAACCCCTAAGCGTCCAGCTTGAGGGGGAGTGAAATGCACTTGCGAGCTGCGATGTTGGACGTACCACCGACAATACGGATACGTCGGGAGCATCTGAGGGCGACGAGGACGCCTTGAATAAATCAAATATGCTGCAGAACGCGTTGGAACACGAGCGCGAACGGTTGGAACAGCGGTGTCGAGGGAACCCGTCAAGGAAGGCTCTGGACGAGTAAGCGCCCCAGGACGAAGCAGACGGCGACGTAGACGCACCGGAAGACCACCAGAGCCATCCAGAACGCTCTAGAGGCGTTACGGAAGGACGCAACGATGTGACGAATACATCGAGAGAGCGGGCCCAGAGGCCATGCAGGCGTGACGGTGTGGGAGGCGTCGAGAGGCGTCAGAGGCGAATGTAAGTGCCAGAGCAATGGCGATGGCGATGGATGCGATTAAAGGATAAGTGGAACGGACGGCGCAACGAGGGGCGCAGGCTACGACCCGAAACGAGTCAGAATGAAGACGCCGGCTACAGATGAGGCGCGTCAGCACAAAAAGTACGAACGTACAACGAGCGTGAGCCATCCGTTATCCATACCACCTGCTAAACATCCTAGACGACCTATGGGGCCCGTGAACCCGCCCCGTCGTCGAGGAAGACTCGAATTGAACCCTAGAAACGTCATTCGAATGGCACGATACTACATAAACGCAAGCAGTCACGTCGAGATCGGATCAGGCGAATCGGAAGCGTCGTATAATGGAGTAGAGATGAGCGCCATGACTTACTATATCGGGTAACCGCTCGAGCGCAGCGCTCCGAGAGATCAATGCATCAACGTTTCAACGCATTGATACCAGAATTCACTCATTTATTGTAACATTTTCATAGGTAATGTCAATTCATTTGATTACTTTTCATTCCCATACCATTTCAGGGGGAGTGTTCAAGTTGGAATATCAAATGGTATACTAATTACTTACCCTTCTAGCTTCAAGTTGTGTGACAATGTGTAAGCATATCTACTTCACCATTACTACTGAGTCTAGGAAATGACAAAATTCTCGGTAGTTTTGCCGTTTGCCGGCAGACTCGATCAGCTACTCCCTCCACACTATCGCCACCCATCAGCATCATTGACTGGGCTTCTTTTGCATCACCCGCTACTGGCTTCCTCACAGGCTTCTGCTGCTGCCTCCATCATTATGATTGATCACACCCCCACGTTTGCCACTCGGCTCGCACATTGCCATGACGCCAAGGCTCCGCAACCTTGGCACGCATGTACACCAAACACTGGTCTTCCTCCCACCGGTCATATGGGCCCAGGTTCTCAGCCCTCAAGCTCAGCCATCCAGCTACCCACGGGTGTCATGATACCCAATATCGAACGAGGTCCCGACGCTTGGAAAGAGTACAATAACTGTCTGGACAAAAGATCGTGCACGAACCTTCCTGCATCGCCAACGCCGCCGTCCACCTTTCCAACGAGTCACAGCAAGAATGAATATTTGATTGCCATTCGCCTGATCGGCGCCACGATCGTGTACCGCCATGTTTCCCATCAGTTGGGGACATTGAATGTTCACATCATGCCATGCGGTCTGTATCACCCGCAGGCTTGCAATGGGCCAATGGCTCATCATTCTCCCGTTGGGCGCGGTGAATTATGGTAGTCAGCCTTCTATGTAAACCCTAGACCCTTTACATCCATGGTGGGTCTTTGCACTCTTTTCAGCACCACTTCGCCTCAGCCCACAGAATGCCCTCGAGCGTATCATCCACCCAGACTGCGACAAAGATCCCACCGCGCGCTACTTCAGACACGAAGGAGGACTTGGACAAGACTGGAACCGAGCCCGTCCAGTTTCCCGAAGGCGGCACTGCAGCATGGTGCACCGTCATTGGCGCGTAAGTGTCACTTGTCTCCCTCCAATTCTCTGAATGGTACAATCGGTTTGCTGCCATAACAGGGCGCTGGCCCTGTTCTGCGGTTTCGGGTGCGCGTGACCACTTACTTTTGCAAGCGATGCGCGCCCTCACACGAAAACAGGTACACCTCGTCGTTTGGTGTCTATCAAGGTATGGATCCTGTAAATTTCCTCGTGGTCTTGTATTGACAGCTACAGACTTTTACACCCTACATTATCTAACCAATGAATCGTCGTCAGCGATATCGTAAGTCTCGTCTAGAGCTTTGGGTGTGTGTGTGTGGCACAAACCTGCTTGATAGTTGGATTGGAAGCATCAATGCGTATCTGGTGTCTGCTTTCGGTTTTATTGCAGGTATACTCTATGATCGGGGTTATTTGTATGTCCCGACCACCTTAGACGTTGTCTGGTACTCGATGCTGATTGTACCAAGCTACCACCTGTTAATTGGAGGATCGTTACTGCAGTCACTCACCTTGTTCATGCTCTCGCTCACCCAACCAGGTCAATATTATCAGGTCCGTCATCCTGCTGACAAGATATTGTATGTCCCGCTCACAGACTTGGGATGACAGATCTTTCTCGCCCAAGGGGTCGGCCTCGGAATAGCTCAGGGGCTTGTGTACGTCCCGGCCATGGCAGTGGTATCTCACTACTTCCGCCAACGTCGTACGCTTGCAATGAGCCTCGTCGCTGCTGGATCCTCACTTGGATCGATCGTACACCCCATCATGTTGAACAACCTGTTTAATCGGAGCGTAGGCTTCGCCAACGGTGTGCGAATAAGCGCTGCCTTCGTCAGTGTCCTGCTCCTTATCGCCTGTCTCCTTATACGCACGCGGTTAGAACCACCTAAACATCCTGTAAAATACTTTTCCGTCGGAAGGGGTATCATCCGCGACGTGCCTTTTTGTATTATGTGTGTTGGGTAGGTGTTTGTCCACGTTCCATGGCTGTTCATGATAAGTGATCCTACCGACGTGGTAGATTTCTATGCTTTCAGACCGGATTCTTCTTCCCGCTCTTTTACTTGCAATTGGATTCCCTCCAGCATGGAAATTCAGAGACATTCTCGTTTTACTCTGTACGTGATTTGTTACCCCCATCTGGGTCATTTGATATTGACAGATCTCTTACCCGTCCAGCTGGTACTTTTGAATGGAGGAGGCTTGATAGGTCGATTGTCTACCGGGTTCATCGCACCTCGCGTTGGCGTGCCCCAGCTAATGATCATATCGACCGCCGTGTGCGGCATTCTCATTCTCGGCATGATTGGTCTGAGCGGTGTCCCGACAGTCGTGGCGCTCGGAATAACTTATGGCTATTTTGCTGGCATTTGTCAGTTCCATTTTCCCTATTTCGCAGGGTCGTATGATCAAACTGAACACGACGTCCATTGGCAGGCGTCGCATTATTGTCACCCCTCATGGCCCTCCTTACCAATGATCTCTCGGAACTCGGGTTCGTTGGTTCCGCACGTCCGACTGTTTAGGCCAGAAAGCTCATATAACAACGATCAGTGCTCGCATGGGATTTGGAACGACGGTGACCGGCATCGGTAGTCTCATTGGTGCGCGCTCGCTCGGAACTATCTCATACACCATCACTTGACAACCCTGCTCAAATTAAGGTGGGCCTATCTCCGGTGCACTGCTTACCTCGCAATACAAGTGGTGGCGACCCTCGCTCTTCAGTGGGGTACGATCTCGTTGTTCCATCCAGAGAGCAACGCACTGACTCGATTTGGTAGCTCATCACTCTGATCGGGTGTTCGTTGTTTGTGATTATGCAAATCATGCTGACATGTCGGAAACGCTCGACTGAGAGACAGGAACCTTGAGGTTCAGCGGGTCGGGAGGTGTAACTTAACTTGTGTATCTCGGGACGGGCAAAGTAATTATTGTAAAGGGTCCGACATGCGTAGGCGTAGCAAACATGACTTCTAGAGTTCCTCGTGTAGAATGGAACGACATGCAGGTGATCAAGCGTGCAATGCGTTGAGCGCCCCAAAGCAACTCAGGGCTATTCCGGCGGCGGTGGTATAGATCAAGACGCGAACCGCAAAAGGGCTATGCGTCAAGAACGGGTATGGGACTAGAATCGGCGTGCCAACAAAAGTCAGACTCCCATGGATGTTGAATTGCGGGGACGACAGGAAACTCACAAGATCCGTTGAACGTGGCGCAATATTCTGCGAACGAAGCATACCAGACGGTAAAGACGAGGATGGCTACCGGTGCAACCTTGTGGACGTGTATTTTTGAGAACTTGGATTCAAAGGCGAAGAAGTCGATCAAGAGGGTGAATAAAGGCGAGGCATGCAAGGCCAGATCGGTTGTGAGCGGGAGTCGCAACAAGTTCACTGCGGCGTCGGGCGAGGATTGTGGCTCGTCCAAAGAACGCATGATGAGGTGTGGGAGGAACAAAAGGAGGGACCAGTAGATGGTCGAGATCACGAATTCCAACTGCGGTGAAGGGTGGAAGTCAGCTTGGTTTGTGGGTCTGCGGAGTGAGGGTTTCCTTGCCGGCATTGATATCATCAAGAGTGCCCTCTTGACTTGACGAACGACTGTGTTGACTTATCAGTACATGAACTCATCTCGCTACAGTGACACTCACTTGTGACTGATGGGAACAAGTCACAGAACATACTGACGGCCATGCATGACCATGAAATGACCAGCCTATTAGGACGACCAGCAAGTTAGCTTTGCATGTTACCTGGCTGAGCACTAGAGACTACATCACCCTTGGTTCGTTAGAAACTGGAAATAACCACCCTTTTGGGTCTTCATCCACTGTTCGACGGCACTTTGCTCACGGAGACTGAACCACCCCCACCCCATGATACCTGCCGCGGTTGCATGGAAAACGAATGCCAGCGGTCGTCGCATAATTTAGCAGGCCCACGAGATGTAGTCTGAATGAAGGGGAATAAATTGGGGATGGAACGGAACGGGAAGGCTAGGTGTGTGAGACAGTGGCAGGTGCTGCGCTGCCAACAAACGTACCATCGGTGTGCAATTGATCAGCCGGCCGACTAGTCAAAACGGACCTCGTCATCCACTCTCCCAGACGCCGACCGCCCGCAGTGGAAGAATTTAACCCCTGAGGCATCAGTAACGAGTGGCAGTCCACATCGAGAGCGTACAAGCACTGGCAGGGTACCGGACCTGTCAAAGACTAGGGTCTGCCGAGACTCCCATTAGTAATTTACCCGTCGCTTAATCGACAACGACGACGACGATGTACAAAACGTTGCGCCTTCGTGCTCTTGCACTGTCTCGCTCATTACATGTCTCTTCTGCATCTCGACACCTAGTTGGACCCAATGACCCCATCTCGAACTTCCGCCCCATCATCTACACGGACACTCCCACCTCAGCACCATCGCATTCCCAAGGACAGCTCGAATCGCATGTCAATCACCCCTACTCTCTCAACGAATTCATGGACATCCCATATGACCATACTCTGGAGCTGCAGTACAAGCTTGCTCGAGAACAACTCGACACGTTCAATCACAACTACTGGACAGATGTATGTCGTGACACCCCCCATTAGATCCGTTCGTTCGCTCACAGCTGCACTAGAGTAACACTCGCTTTGAAAAGGCCAAGCAATCCGTCTTGGCGTCTCTTCCCGAATCTGCCTCACCTGAAACGCATGAAAATGCACTCTCAGAGTTTTACAAGAAATGGGTGATGCAGGAAAAAACTAGACAGGACGAATACTCCACCGAATGGCGAAAACGTAATTGGGACAATATCTTTCTCGCTGCTCGTGTAGAGTACCAGCGTTTCAAGTACAGCATTCTATGACGATACAACAGGGAGGTCGAAGCGCGGACAATGTACGAAGGGGGAAAAAAAGCATCGTCGCAACATCCATACGTTTGGGGGTTCCAGTACCACAATCAACTATCACCGCATTTCGTATCCCAGTTCCTCCATAGCCAACTCCCTCACTCTGAAGTAGACATCCTCCAACTTCATTTTTTCCACCACTGAACTCTCAGCCCTAAAATCTCTTGCCAATTCGCCCACCACCTCAACCGGCATACCAGGGAATCGTGATGACGTCTCTGGCATCAGAGGGACAGGTAGACATTGCGAAGGATCGAGATCAAAGCCCTCTAGCAATGAATCATTTGGCGAGGCCGAGGCGATCGTTGGTAGGACGAGAATGAGGGTGTGGTACAACGCGGTCGCACAGAAGCGAGCTTTTAGTTGAGCGTCGGTAACGTTGGCCGTTTGGCGGATGGTATCCCAACTGTAAAGTAGGATCATGAATACATTCGAATAAGAAACATGCCAAGAGTGGCAGACGTACTCGTCATGGTAATAAACTCGACACCAAGCCCTTCTGAATGACGATAGTCGTCGAACATCTGGAGTGCCCTGAATGACAGATTCAGCGTCCAGCCAACCGGTAAATAGAGTATAATTTACTTCGGCTCTTGCAAGAAGATGCAACGCGGTTGCATAGTCATCTACGCTGTCCGCATTATCTTTGAGCGTCAGCACGTCCACTACACCTTCAACGTTCAACACCTTTCCCTGCAAGATGTCCCTCACATGGTTTTTGAGCACCTGTCCGCGTCAATAACTTGGGTGAGTACTACAAGTCGCATCAGGTTCAAACACGTACCATGGTGAGGCCCTTCAATTCGCTTTCCTTGAGCTTATTCGCTTTCGCAGACAGAACAGCGTCCACCTGTGCGTCCAGACCGTTCTTTTGTCTTCCGCGCATAGAGCTTACTACGCCTCGGAAATCTGCGAGCAGCTTTTCCTGCACGGCAATAAAGTCAAGACCATCGTGAAACGCTACCACGAAGGGCGTCAGATTCGGAGAACAACGACCCCAAAGTAGGCGAACACCGCACCATCAAGCATTGTCTCATCCAACGTTCCACCTTCTTGCAAGTTTGCGAGCTGGGAGAGCTTTCCGAGGGAGAGCATGAACTAACACATCCAAGAAGAGTGAGCGCAACCATGAGGAGAGCCACATGGAAATATGGAGCAACCAGAACGATCCCAAACACGTACATGTTTCACTCCAAGGTCACTCGCTCCCGTCGCCTCTCCCAACAGCCTCCCGCTCGCTTCTCCAAACCTGTCCCTCCCCATGTCGTTGACCCAGGCAATGGCATTGTACTCTGACCTAGCTACCCGTTCTTCACCCTCTCTCCCCTTGCCTTTCTTGTCCTTTGCAAAGAGTTTATCCATGATGGGACCCCATACACTTTCCTCTGCAAAGACGACGCGAGCCTCGCCTTGTTCGATACACCATCGCACGACTTCGCTGCCAAACGCATCACCGTATCTAGTGAGGTAGTTTTTAATGAGGGGTAGCTGAGGATTTGAGGCAGGGGGGTATGGTGTCGGGCGGAGGAGGAGCGAGGCAAGGCAGGGGAAGTCAGTGTAGGTGGTTGCGAGGGCAAGGGCTTGCTGGAGGTGCGAAGTTACACCTAAAGAAGAGATCTCATTAAGAGAAGCTTGACAAAGAAGTGTGTTCGGAAAGCAACGTACGGAGCGTCTCAAGAACCTCGGGTCTAAGTTGCGCAAACTTATCTTCTAGCTCCTTTCTGTCCCTCTGCGAGTTTGGGTCATCAGCTGCCATCGGGCTGGGGGCCAACAAAGTACACGTCAGCAAAGGTATGTAGGGGAAACGAGGAGTACTTACCTTGCGAGCCAATCCAGCCTCTCCTGCACACATGCAAACAACAGCGTAGCCAGTTCGGGTAGCATATCCACCACGTCCTTTCCAGCATTGTTACCTCCACTAACCGTAGCCACCTTCGTCACGGAATCAACGAGCTTCAGTACTGCATCAATAATGGCGGGTCTACTTGTCCATGGTTTGATCATTGGGAGCTCGACACCATATACGCCAAGGTTATATGCGCGGTAGGAAAGTGCAGCTTGAAGCGTTGCCTGTGAACAAAGAGCGATCCAGTCAGATATGCAGCTCAGAGAGTCGGAAACCATGAAGACGACTGACCACAACGGCTCCACCGAGCTCTTTCAGTGCCCCAGTACTCCCATACCCACTCCCTTCTAGCTGACCTAGGTAGTCCACCATGAACACCAATAGTTTTCCCACATCAGACACACGCGACTTGAAGAAGTCTCGTGTAATATCTTGTGTAGGGGTTGGCTCGGGCATCGACGGAGATGTAGGATAAGACGGAGGGGTCGAGGTGGACGAGGTATGGGTGGCAGTGAATGCATGGATAGTATCCGTGATAAGAGAATGAATTGCGCCAGCACTGGGTAATGTCGATCTCAGAAACAAATTCATGTCAGGGATAGCTTAACGAGTTGACTCACTCGATGTGGTCGTTCAATCTGACCCAAAGCTGGTGGCATGCGTAGAGCTTCTCAGCATCGGTCGCCAGGCGTTGACGACTTCTTTGAGACATCTAGAGAAATCGTATGAATTAGTACGGGTATTCTCCAATCGAGTTTTAGGCGTTTCATTTGATCGACAGCAGGGTGATCAAGAAGCCGAACGACGTCACACTAACCTTTCCCAAAGCGCCATTATCATTGATAAATCTGATAAGCCAGCTCAACCGCTCTTTTCGCGCCGTCAGTTGGCATGTAAGATCATGGTTCGGCCGGACGATTTCAGCATCTGAAGCAATGACGTTGTCGATCAATACCAAACAACCAGTACGGAGAAGCAAAACAGGAATGCGAAAGCCGGAAGCAGAACAAAGGCAACTACTGCTTACCGCTAGCCACTACTGCAGCGCTGATACCTTCTGCAGCGCGCATGAGCGCTTCTCCGTCGAGTACCGGAGAAGGTGGGAGAATGAATTGCAAAGGATTGGCAGGGATGGGTGAGTATACAATGGCTTGTTTCAAGGTAGCTCTGAGTAAATTGGGAAGGGATCTGTTCCACAGCATATCAGTACACACGAGAAACCATGGCGTAAAAGCCAGAAAAAACGTTACCCACTCGGCTTTGAATCCTTGCACTTTTTCTACGTCCAATGAGACTCTCAGCATCGAGTCGCCTGTTACCATCAGGACCTCAGCTTCATTTACACTATCCCCGCCATCGGTGTCCATGCTGCTATTCGGATCTGCATGGTCAAGAGTGATGACCGAGGGGAGAGCAGAAAGCCCGAGGAATTGGTCACTCGAGGACTTGAGAACAAGTCGTTCATGGTAAGGAGTGTCTGGAGCAGGCGCGTAGTGAGATACCTGATCAGCGAACGGGAGAGGAGCGAGCGCGTACCTCGAGCACAAAAAATCACGACTTCGCCAAATAACACTGCAATGACCGCGCCTTCAGAAAGGAGTGTCAACCGTGGATGCGCAGGTGGAGAAGAAGCATTCTGATAGCACGTTTTAAATACAAGATTAACGTGGGCCAAAGGAATGAGCCTTGACCAGAATCCGACTATGCAAGAAATACTCACAGCAACATAAGGCACTACAGTGACGCCATCGACACCCCATGAATCACCATGTGCCACTAGGTGGAGGATGACATACACCCTACGAGGTCCAAAGCTGAACTGGTCAACAATCATCGCACCAGGATCCTCCTCGGCCCCTGCAGAAGCATAGGAAACCAAGAGCACGAGCGTATTTGTACTTGCCATCTTATAATTAGCGAGGATTAGATTGCTCTCATGAATTTTCTTACCTCTCAACAGCGAGATCAACACCCTCAAGATCATCTATGCCAACACCCCCGCCAATTGCTTCCCGCACGACCTCCGCTACATCTGCCTCGCTTTTCAGCTCTTCCGTTCCAAATGTCCATTTTTGGATCCTAGTCTCGACTAAAACAAACATATCGTTCCCGGATGATGCGAGTGCAACAACATTACCCGGATCCGGACGTACTGCGGGGGATGGCGCTGACCATCCCAGGAGGCGAGAGAGAGAGAGGGAAGAAGATGGTGTTGGAGGGGCAAAAGGCCGCACTGTGAGGGTGTGTTTTCCACCTTGAGAGGTGATCCCTAACCGAAATATCCTGCCCATAGATGTGGCAGCTAGGTACGCAAATGCTCCTCCAGATCCCCCGTCAAGACCCCTTAGATTGGTTCGAACAACACACGAGACATATTCTTCTTCGGCAGCCTCGAGAGGTAGATACACCACCTCAAATGTCCCTCCTCCTGAAAGTCCAGAAGAGATTGAGGGCCAAAAACGCGTCACTCCTGTGGGGGAGACGAGGATGAGACCCGGTTCAATGGAGCGCGAACGGGAAGGCACAATGGCATGATGTGGTGCAAGAGATGTGGCATTTGCATGACTGGGAGAAGGAGGAGGGCATGGAAGGATGTAGCATGTTGGGCTTGGAGAGGTTGGCTTGAGTGTGGCATGCGACCAGAGGAAGCACGTCTTTGCAGACGCAACAAGCGTGTATCCCGAGGTGATGTCTACGTATCCCGTATACGACTCCACCAGAAAATCTATGTGTAATGAATATGGTGAAGCAGGTGACTGGTCAGCTCGTGACGACGCGCACCTGTGGATCGGAGAGCTTGTTTGACTTCCACTGGCAGTGCGCCATACAAGCCGACTATCAGCTCCTCTGTTTTTGCGAATGTGGTGTCTTTTTGACTCGATGCTCTCTCTGCCTGGACATATGCTCCAGATGCTGGTGCTTCATCGACCTCCATCCCGGACTCTGCTACTGAGCGTGGAGGGGTAGCGGCAGGCGCGACGCGGTGAGCACCGACGAGCCTGCGCGGTCGAGGTGGTGTCCCGGACGACGGCCGCGGTGTCGCATATCTATGGGTCCTCCGAGGTGCTGGAGAAACGAACGTTGCCATCGAGTTCGTGGTGGTCGTGCAAGTTGTACAATGTACTAGGACAAGGCTACTGGTCGTGTATAAACACCGAAAAATACGACTCGACTCCTGTTTGTCAATGACTGCCATCTCCATTCCAACAGGGTTCCGGTGTCTTCCTCTGCCATTGGTCCAGCTGTCCTTGTCTGCCGTCTTGAAATGTGGACAGTCATTCCGGTGGACGAGTTATCCTGTTTGTGATCCCTCCGCACACCCTGCATTTGAATACCGGTTTTGTCTGCGAGATCGTGTTGTCTGCTTGCGACAGTCTTCCGAGGCCCTCTTTTATCGTTCCGTCTTCCCCAGCGGGTGCCTCGACCCGGCGCAAGCAGACACTCGCGAGGAGGAGACATTGGTTTGGCTCAGAGACTACTTCCAGCTGGACGTCGACCTCGTCAAGCTATATGACGAATGGAGTGAACGAGATCCCGTCTTTCGCAACGTCCGATCCCGTTTCCCTGGCATTCGCATGCTGCGACAGGATCCTTGGGAAAACCTCGTCTCGTGAGTGAACAGAAAGTACTGGTCTCGAGATTCGACACGATCGCACGTAGATTCATTTGCTCTTCGAATAACAACATTGCGCGTATAACAAAGATGGTCCATGCCCTTTGCAAGCAGTACTCGCCGCCCCTCCTGTCCCTCGAGCCTCCAGTCCCTGACTCAGACGATACGGCGAAAGATGTAACTTATCATCCCTTCCCACCCCCGAGTACTCTTGCTGCCCCTGAGGTCGCAACGAAACTACGGTCCCTTGGCTTTGGATATCGTGCAGATTTCATTCAGCGAACGGCAAAGATGCTGGTTGACGACCATAGCATTGCTACGATGGATTCAAGTGTACATTGCGCCATTGAAGCTGCAGAGAAGTGGCTTTTGACCTTGAGGGACTTGGATACCCCAAAAGCAAGGGAAGAGTTGCTCAGATTTGTTGGTGTGGGTCGCAAAGTTGCTGACTGCATTTTGCTCATGAGCTTAGACAAGGTAGCCTCTGATTTCTGGTTCGCAGAATCGATACTGATCTCGGGTGGCATAGAGAGAAGTTATCCCAGTGGATACCCATGTTCATCAAATCGCAGCGAAACATTATGGGTTCCGTTCTCTAGGGAGCTCAAAGAAAGTTTCCATGACACCAAAACTCTACGACGAGATCAACAGCAAACTGGCTGACACATGGGGCGAATACGCTGGTTGGGCACATTCAGTGCGTGGTTAGCACAACATGCAAAGTCTCGAGCTCATAAGAAAAGCAGGTTCTTTTTACCGCTGATTTGAAGGTTTTCTCCTCCTACGGGATGCCAGCATCCCCTTCTACCTCGATAGAAATTACTCCAAGTTCTACCCCAACGGCAACTCCAACCAGCCGGCTCTCGAGCAATAAACGGACGAGGAAGACTGTACCGCTTGACACGGATGAGCTTCCAGTAACTATAGACCCAACGTCACAGGATGATGTTAATACCAGCCTCGCTGAAAGAGTCAAGAGGAGACGGAAGGCTATTGAATAGATACCGTTGATTGTGGCTGTGTCGTAGATAGATACCTTGGTCTGTACTGCGATCTCAGTATCGCGACTTGCAGGATGTCTCGCACGAATTCCATGCAAGAAATCATAGACACGACACACGAAAGCGATCGGGGGGACCACTCTTCCGGATCTGAGGCAGAACACCCAGGACACATAGACAACACCCCGGAAGCACCACAAGCATCGTCATCCAAACGCAAGAAGAAGAAGAAATCTAAAGCTGCCAGAATCCTGGACTCGTTGCGCGGAAATGAGACGCCGCACTCTCTTGTAGATGACGTCGTCAAGGCCGAGCAAGGCGCCGGAGTAGCTTCACCAGACGTCGAGGCTGTCAGACAAGCACTGAATCACTTGAAACTTATGGACGCGCTCAAGGGGAAGGCGAGTATTACTGGACGCGGAAAGAA
>JBBPSC010000404.1:0-18773 GCA_038093395.1 Baorangia bicolor
TGAATATCTCACGCATCAAGCCATATAAGGAAAGGCTTCCTGGTCAGAAAGCTGACAAACCAGGGCCAGTGCTAGTCACTGATGATTGTGACGATGAATACGAAGTGGATTACATCGTTGAATCTCGCTACAAAAACAGAAAACTTGAATATCTTGTTCATTGGGAAGGATATTCTGATGAAGACTGTACGTGGGAAATGGAGGCAAATCTAGCACATGCCAAAGGGGCTATCGCAGATTTTCATGCCACTCACCCCTCCGCACCCCACAGGCTTCGAATGACAAATGTTCAATTCATAAAAATATTTACTCCTATGCCAGAATCCCAAACTCAGCTAGCTGAGCGGGACAAACCTTTTGATCGCCTGGAAGTTGATCCCTAAAAGGGGGTAGTGTTACAGGTCTACATTTTTCCCCTTCACATTTTACGTTTTATCTTATCTTATTGCATCACGTGATCCCTTAGGATCTAATCGTCTATCTTATCGTGAATGCTCACTTACATTTCATGGACTTAGAATCGTTTCGTGCAACAGCTGCTTAGTCAGCTTGGACACTCAACCCTTTCACACAAATCTACAATCCACTTACATTGTCACAGTGTTCACTCTTTCACTTCATCACTGTGCCAGTTATTATTACTACATGCTTCTCTTCTCTTCCATTCTGCCACACATCGTGTTGGCCTCATGTTATGCTTCTATGCTTCCATTCCATTCCCACACATGCAGACAAAGCATTGCATATCATAGATACAGTGTCAATACTGGTAAACACTGTTGTAGTATATAAACCCCCAATGCAACACCAGAGAACTCCAATCTAGTTCTTCTGGTCTTTTCCCCTCAAAGGGTCCCAGTTGTAGTACTCTTCCAATCTCCTCTTCTTTTATCATCTTAGCCTTTCCTCTGTGTGCAACCTTTGAGCTTCAAGCTTTGAGGGTTGTTTCAATGGCCAGAACAGATCTTCGCACTCAAATCACAGAGCACTTGTCATATACTCATAACAACCAACTGAGTGGCACATTGTCTCTTTCAACAACAGTGGAATGTACTCTGTCATGCTGAGCAAGTGAATATCCCCCTGATCCTGCTCCTTAAACCTGGAGTCTGGGCAGTGATGAAAGTTGTTTCCAAGTGTTGCAAACCCACACCAATTAAGGCGTAAGGTCAACAATTGTGCACAAGGACATCTCTTCCTTGCAGCGCTCACTAGCACTGGCAGGATGATAGTCAAGGAGCCAGTAACCTTAATCTCCTGTGTTACGCAAAGCGTACCAAGGGGGGGCTCGTTCAACAGGGATACTTCCACAGGCGATGCTCACGAAGAGACCGACGTCTGGGGAGCTGCGAGGATAACGAGGTGCTAAGGCGAGGGGGTCTCACAGAGACTATCAGGGATGCCCAGGGGCGCTGGGTCTTTATACAGGAGTGCCTAGAGTTACTAGGTCTTGGACGAGGAGAGGAGCGTCAACAAGGAGTCACACTTAGAGACAAGGACAAGGACTTAGGAGTGGAAGCTGGACTTCCAGGGGATTCAAGAAAGTAGGCTTGTTAAGCGTAGATCAAGAATGGGGGAGTACAGGAGGAGCGATGTAGGTATATATGGATACTAAGAAAGTACACGGACCAAGCTCCACATAAGGAAACGAAAGAGAGAGAATCGGATGGAAGGTTTTAGGGGACACGGACCATTGTGAGAGAAATGGTAAGGAGATAGGCGAGTCCAAGGAGTAGTGTTCAAGGTAAGAGAGACACAAGAGTAAGGTTGGAAGGGTCAGCGTGGATGATGAGAAGAGCAGAAGAAACAGAAGCTGACCGACCATGCCAAGTATGAGTAAGGGAACAATGTACAACGAGAAGGAGATGAGGTGAAGAAAGAAAGAAAACTGTAACATCCTGTCTCAATACTAAACCCCTTTCAAGGTAGTGATGCACAAATGACCAGTGAAGACAAGTGGAAACGACTGAGGACTTCAGCCATTTACACCTGCTTTATATATTGGTACAGAATGCGCACAGACCAAGCTGTGCTGCTGATAAGAAGTACATATATGGTAACTTGAGATAAAGGTGTGTGGAGAACAAATCAAAAGTTGTGTGACAATGTATAAATATTGACATAGTTTAAATGTAGCATGTTCTAGATAGGGGCAGAGCCTAGACTCTGTCACCTGATCTTTCCCATGGTCACATGCTTTGAATCACGTGACAGTTGAAGGTTTTGTAGTCACATGCTTAGGCCACATGACTATCAAAAGGTTTAAAATGTTGAAGTCCAAAGTAGTAATGTAAATAGTTAGAGTCTTTAGTGGTGTCCATAACAAGAATGATATCGCAGGCCAATAAAAGCAGGTCAGATGCCCCAGAATACACAATTGGAGATAAAATCTGGTTATCCACAGACAACCTCAAACCTCCATACACAGCCAAGAAGTTGATACAAAAATGGATTGGACCATATAAGATCTTACAAGTCCTTCCAAATGTAGTCAAACTTCATTTACCTAAAACCATCAATATCCATATGGTGGTTAACATATCTCAAGTTAAACCATATTCATTACCCGGTCAACCCACAATCAGACTGGATGCTATTCAGGTAGACAAAGAAGGCTACAAAGTTTATAAGGTGGATTTTATAGTTATGTCAAGAATGAAACAACAAAAACTAGAATATCTCGTACACTGGAAAGGTTGGGATGAGACAGACAGAACCTGGGAATCAGCAGACAATCTCAAAAAACACACAAAGGATATAATTGCTGACTTCCACCTCACACATCCCTCTGCTCCACATAAACTCCATGGACTATCTTTTGAAGATTTCTCTTCTTTATTTGAAAAATATGGTGAAGACATTAATACTAAATATACTGCGACTCGTCTGGAATACAAGTCATAAGGAGGGGGTAGTGTTACGGACACCATTAAAGACTCTATACATTTATGCTCATCTACTACTTTGGACTTCAACTTTTAAACCTTTTGATAATCATGTGGCCTTAGCACATGATTACAAAATCTTCGACTGTCACATGATCCAAATCATGTGACCGTGGGAAAGACCAGGTGACAGAGTCTAGGCTCTGCCCCTATCTTGAACACGCTACATTTACACATAGTCAATATTTATACCATCCGACACAACTTTTGCATTTGCCTAGTCACACCTTTATCTCTAGTTACCATATATGTACTTCTTATCTGTAGCACAGCATGGTCTGTGCACACCCTTGTAACAATATATAAAGCAGGTATAAACAGCTGAAGTCCTCAGTTGTTTCCATTTGTCTTACACTGTCCATTGGCTGTAGGATTCAGGAAGTAGGATTAAGAAAGCAGCTCCTTGACTTCACTGTCCCACCAGTGCTAGTGTGTGCTGCGAGGTAGCTCTTCTTTGAGTGCACAATTGTCTTCCCTATGCCTTAATTGGTACAGGTTTCAACAATGCTTGCTGGACCCACCCCAGCATTACAGCACTCAAGATGCAGACCAGGGCACTCTGTTGCTCACTGCTATTATAGCCACATCCTTCATTTTCAAGCTGTTGACAATGATGATTACACTCAGCTACCTATGGGCACCACTCCCTGTCCTTCCTCCCCCTGGTCTAACAGACCCAGGGCCTTTCTCCTCCGAGTTGTCACTTGCTCACCCAGGGTCCTGTCATCACCACACACTGCCACCTTTCACTTTCTGTCACACCCATTTTTGAAAACACTGACCTAATGCTGTGTGGGACTGTGGTTTCTCCAGTCCTCAGCTTACATTCCTAAGAAAGATGGCAAAAAGAGGATGGTACAGGATTACTGATACTTTAACAAAAACACCATAAAAAATAATTATCCTCTTCCCCTCATTGCACAGCTCATTGATCAACTCAAAGGAGCTAAACTATTTACAAAAATGGACTTACATCGGGGATACAATAATGTGCACATTAAGGAAGGCGATGAGTGGAAAGCCACTTTTGTCTGCCACCAAGTGTTATGAACACCACTAAAGACACTACATATTTACACTACTACTTTGGACTTCAATGTTTTAAACCTTTTGATAGTCATGTGGCCTCAGCATGCAATTACAAAACCTTCAACTGTCATGTGACCCAAGGCATGTGACCATGGGAAAGATCAGGTGATAGAGTCTAGACTCTGCCCCTTTCTTGAACATGCTTCATTATACATCATCACTATCTATAGGTCGCAAGATAACTTTTGCTTTGTCTTGGTCATATTCTTATCCATGGTTACCATATATGTACTTCTTATCTATAACACAGCATGGTCTGTGCGCATACTTGTAACAATATAAAAGGCTAGTGTAAATGGCTGAAGTCCTCAGTTGTTTCCACTTGTTATTGGCTGCCTATTGGTGCATCATTACCTTTCTAAGGGGTTTAGCATTTAGGGACTTTGAACAAGTTAGCAGCTCCTTCACCTTCATTGGTCCTGCCAATACTAGTATGTACTGTGAGGTAGCTCTGCCCTTGTGAACAATCATTGCTCCTATGCCTTAATTGGTACAGTACACAATACCAAGGTGCTTACAAACCCCTCATTATGTATTTTAGATAGTGTAACTTCCCAGCTATGTTCCAAACAATGATAAATGACATCTTTGCCGACATGCTGGAAGTAGTCATAGTATATATAGACAACATACTTATCCTTATGAAAATGGACAACATGGAAGAACACAATAAAATCATAAAAGAAGTTTTACATAGATTAAAGGACCACAACCTATTTATTAAACTGGAGAAGTGCTTCTTCCGAGTTCCCAAAGGAGAATTCCTCAGGATGATTGTTACCCCCGATGGAATCAAAATGGAATAGGTCAAGGTCAAGGCTACAAAAGAATGGCCTGAACCAAAGAATATAAAAGGCATTAGAAGCTTCATGGGATTAGTAAACTTCTATAGGGGTTCATCAAGGACTTTAGTCAGGTGGCTAGACCCCTGAATGACTTGACAAAGAAAGACTACCCTTGGCAGTGATCAGAATGCGAATAGAAGGCGCTTGACATGCTAAAAGAATGCTTTACCACAGCACCTATATTGGCTTACCCAGACAACAACTATCAATTCAGGGTTGAATACGATGCATTGGACTTTGCAACTGGTGCCATATTATCTATAGAAAAGGAAGGGATCTGGCACCTGATCACCTCCAGCTCCCACAGTATGTCACCAGAGCAAAGGAACTATCCTATTGCTGACAAGGAGATGCTGGCCATCATAGAAGCACTAGAACAGTGGCACCACTACCTTGAAGGCACAAAGTTCCCATTTGAGATATGGACAGATTATGCCAATCTCCAATACTTCATGAAGTCACAGGACCTGAATATATGTCAGGCTCACTGGGTTCATTACCTCACACAATTCAATTACAAATTGGTCAGGAAGCCAGGTGCTTTTATGGGAAAAGCCAATACTTTATCCCAAAGAGAAGACCATTGTGTAAGAATTGAACATGATAACAAGGGAGTTACAATGATTCTGGCAGAATGTGTGAGAAGTATGAAGAAAAGAGTGCAGGTCCATGGACTTGAAGAATCTCTTTTTGAATGCATCAAAAACATCCAATTTAAATTAATGGACATGACTCACCAAGACTTTGAGAACAACGAAAATGGACTCTCAAAGTTTAACAGCAAACTTATGTACTGGCAGATGACATGCTTCACCAAGACATTATAACATTATACCACAACTCCACCTTGGCAAGTCATGGGGGGTCTGACAAAATGCACGAGCTAGTCTCACAATATTATTTTTGGAAGACCATGCATTTACAAATCAAGGACTATACATCATGATGCGAAAGATGTGCATGGATGAAGCCAACAAATGTGCCTCCGGCAGGCAAACTCCAACCAAATCCCATCCCAGGGGGACCCTGGCAGGACATCTCCACAGACTTTATTATGGACTTATCTGAAAGTGAAGGATTCAACTTGATCCTTGTGGTCGTTGATTGCTTCTCAAAGGAAATCGTATTTATTCCCACCTACAAAACAATTACATCTCTTGGAACAGTGAAGCTTTACTAAGACAATGTGTGAAAAGTCCACAGACTTTCACGGTCTATCATTTCAGATAGAGGACTGCAATTCTCAGCCCAAGTCATGAAGAATCTAGGAAAGATGCTGAAGATAGATCTCCACATGTCAACCACATTCCATCCTCAAACGGATGGTCAGACAGAATGAGTCAATCAAGATCTCCAACAGTATCTTAGGCTGTTTACGGCTGAGAAGCAAGGAGAATGGACAGACTGGCTTGTGCTGGTGCAATTTAATTATAACACAAGGGTTCATTCCACAATGGGCAAGTCCCTCTTTTCAGTCATGTATTCCTACACACTGTGCATGGGAATCAAACCCCTCACATCTAAGGCCTCAGTAGCCATTAAATTTGCCAAACAAATGAAAAACACACTGGACGAAACAAAAATGGTGCTCAAGAACACTTGCAAACGCATGACGGCGCAATCTGAGAAGAAATACTCAGAAGCTCCTATTTATAAAGAAGGTGACCAAGTTTGGCTATCAACAGAACACCTGAACTTGCAAGAAACTCACTAATCTCATAAACTAACTGAAAGGTGGCTGGGCTCCTATAAAGTAAAGAAGATGATTAGAACGAATGCGGTTGAGCTCATGCTCCCATGCTTGATGAAGATCCACCCTGTGGTAAACATTTCATGGATTAAACCCTATAAGGAACGTCTGCCTGGCCAAAAAGCAGACAAACCCAGTTTGGTGCTGGTCACCAATGAAAATGTTGAAGAGTACAAAGTTGAATATGTAGTAGACTCACAACTCAAGGGACGATGGCTTGAATTCCTAGTCCACTGGAAGGGATATAGTGATGAAGATCAAATGTGGGAACCCAAATCAAATCTCACACAGTCCAAAGGGGCCATACAGGACTTTTACAAAAACAATGTGAATGCCCTGTGAAAGCTGCGGATGGCACAAGCAGACTTTAAATCTTTATTTAAACCTTACGAGAACTTCACGGACTCTAGAGCAGTTTGTTGGAATTGCCTGGAAGTTGATTCCTAAATGGGGGGTAGTGTTGCAAACACATCACATGATGTATCACATGACACTATCTTATCTTATCATTTTCATTTTTCAGGTCACGTGACTTATACTTCTTTCAATCACGTGACTGTGAGAAGGTCTAGACCTAATCACATGACTTTGTTCTCAAACCAAAGGGCTAGACCCTTATCTCTTATCTATGATATCATAGCACAGACTGAAACAACCCAAAAGACACAAGGCCCAAAGGTTGCACTAGGGCAGTTAGACTTGGAAAGGAAGCGAAGGGAGGTTTAGGAGACTACTCTGATCTTTTGGGGAAAAGACCAAGAGAACTAGACTGGAGTTCTCTGGCCGCTAGCTTCAAGCTTATATACTAATACAGTATTTGTACCTATGTATGTTTAATCATAGATATAAGAGAACATGTACATGATGCATGGTGTGGCAGCATAGGTTTGCATAGCCACTTAATGGAAGAGAAGTAAGTAAGATGAAAGTCATGATGCACACATGAGGATGTGGCAGGATGGAAGTGGAAGCATGTCATGCATTCAACGCATGTAGAATGGAATAGAAGCCTGTACTGTGATAAGTGAAATAGTGAAACAGTGCTAGATGAAAGGGGATTGTAGATTTGTTAGAAAGGAGCATCCATTGCATGAAAAGTTCTAAGTCCAAAAGATACATAAGATGAGCATTCACAATAGTTAGACGATTAGATCTTTGATAAGATCATGTGATGTGATAAGATAAGATAAGATGGAAAATAAAGAGGTAAAAATGTTAGACCCATAACACAGACAGTCTAGGCTATGATGCACGCTGACATCATTACCTCTAATCCTTGACATAAGTATATACTTTACTTACCCTAAAGTACCTGCCCTAAACATAGTTGGTAGGTATATAATGTGATCCAACCAATGATGAACTCTAGTCAAGTTCTAGTTAGTTTTCCCCCTCTATACTCTTGTCTCTAAGCAAGCTTTTGGTGTGATTCAATCCAAGTTTGTATAGATTTGAGGTTGTCAACATAAGCTGCCTTCATTTGGCAGTACCACCTATGGACTTCTTGGCAATCTGAGTGGTGTGAGCCATGGTGGTGGTTGAGTGGATCATAAAACTGAAATTTTCATTGAACAGTCGCACATATTGATTTCACATGATCACGTGATTGCACTCAATTCAAACCATGTGACCTCACTCATACAGATGGTGTGTTGCCACATCCACATGATTATATGCCTTGGATTCCAGGCACAGATTCATTACATGCTTCCATTCAAAAACAAAATAAGGAATAAACTTGAAAAAAAGAACTAAAAGGGCTGAAGATGGATTGCCAATAGGGGGCCCTCCCTATAAAAATCCATCCCAGAGATGAAAGTATGCATACAACACAAAAAAGAAATGTTCAAAATTCCACCAATAACCCAGTGTTGTCTCTGCTACAATGTTGAAGCACTATGTGTGATCTAGCAAACACATTGAACAACCAACCAATGCTCAGGGAGATGTTTACAAAATTGGGGTGCTCCCAGTACAGGCATGGTGCTGTTGAAGGCAATGGACTGGAGAATGGTTATCTGTTGAGCAATGTAGTTAGGATCAAGCTTTACATTTTAAAAAAAACTTAGTGGATGCCTCAAACTGGATGGCAAAGTGGTGAATGCTGACCTAAATGGTGAAATTGTTAGTACTGAGTTGTACAATGCTAGCACCTCAACACACCAAACCAATTTTTGTCTACAGTATCCCTGGAACTGCATAATGAGGACTGCATAATAAGAAAGTGGGAGCAGGACTAGCACCCTGACACACCAATCCCCACATGAAGCACTCCCAGAACTGTAAGGAGGAAGCAGGAGCAGAGCTAGCGCCCCAACACACCAATCCTCATGAAGTGCCCCCAGATCCATGTAACAAGGAAGTGGAAGCTGTTACGGACGCCACTAAAGACACTACATATTTACTACTACTTTGGACATCAACGTTTCAAACCTTTTGATAGTCATGTAGCCTTAGCACATGATTACAAAACCTTCAACTGTCATGAGACCCAAAGCATGTGACCATGGGAAAGATCAGGTAACAGAGTCTAGACTCTGCCCCTATCTTGAACATGCTTCATTATACATCATCACTATTTACAGATCATGAAATAACTTCTGCTTTGTCTTGGTTACACCCTTATCAACAATTACCATATATGTACTTCTTATCTTGTAGCACAGCATGGTCTGTGCACATACTTGTACAATATAAAAGGCTAGTGTAAACAGCTGAAGTCCTCAGTTGTTTCCACTTGTCATTGGCTGCCCATTTGTGCATCACTACCTCCTTAGTGGGGTTTAGCATTGAGGGACTTTGATTAAGAAAGTGGCTCCTTGACTTCACTTGTCCTGCCAGTGCTTGGTGTGCACTGTGAGGTAGAAGTTCTCCTAGTGCACAATTGTTGAGCCTACATCTTAATTGGTACGGTTCACAACAGAAGCAGGGCTAGCATCCCAACAAACTGATCCTTATGTGAATACCCCCAGAATCATAATAAGGAAGTGGGAGCAGGGCTAGTGCCCCAACACACAAATCCTCGTGAAGCACCCCCAGATCCATGTAATGAGGAAGTGGAAGCAGGGCTAGCGCCTCAACAAACCAATCCTCATGTGAGCCACCAGTGTGACATTCAGACTCAAACCATATACCTTTGCAAGCAACATATACTTTGTAATCATGTGGGCTGCAGTCCCACATGATTACAGAGACATGTGCTGGGGGGGTGGCAGTGACAGACCGGAAAGAAGTGTGGAAGGAAGAATGGAGTGGATGGGTTGAAAAGGTATGAGAACTTTAAGCACAGGTAACCCACCTTAATCAACCAACTTAGTTTGCTCATGTTTGCACAGCAAGCTGCATCACCCAACACATGACCCTAATTTCCACATGACTAGCACTGTTGTTGGCTAAGCTACAAACACACCACACCAATCTGCTTCATAAGCCTGTAGATCCAATAACGTAGCTTTTAATTAACACACATTTTGCTACCATCTACTTGGTTAGAGAGTTGCATTGCCCAAGGTTGAGAGGGTGTCATTGTGAATTTGGGGGCCTTCATTGTCTCAGTCATCACCCATCATTACATAACTCATCTATCACTAACAGAGATTAATTCAGGCTGACAGTTTGGAAATATTGCACAAAATCCTGCCATGTCATATCTAGCTCAGGCAAATCCAACACCACCAATAGGGGTTGGAGTTGCCAAATAAAGTATGTTATTAAGCATCAGCTGATCCATGTGCCCTAATGTGGCCACATTGAAAATTTTCCAATGGAACATGACACAAGCCTTTCAAATGGTCTATGACTGTAACAGCTATGGGAACTGTATGAGTTACCAATGGGCATGAATGGCAACCTAAACCTATAACATCATAAAAAGGGGGATGAGAGCATAGAGGATGTGAAATGTGTAGCATTGAAGGGGTACTCACAACTTCATGGAATAGATTTGGAGTCTAACATACTAGCCGTTAGCAAGGTTTGAAGACTCACTGAAGGACTTATTAGTTCCATTGAACTTGTTCAAGTGTAAAAGACAAAAGTCCTAAGCTAGAGAAGAATCAACTGGCGATTCCTCTACTAGCAAAGGGTTTATATAGAGGAAATGATAGACTACATGTGTACTACATGAGGTATGATGTCGTGATGACATTGTGGTCTAGGTGAGTCTGGCTAACCTAAACATGTCTATAATGAGGAGATAGGAATGGAATGATGAGGGCTGAGAGTGTATGGGTCAAGGGTTAGGTACAAAGTGGCTGCCGTCAGTGGGAAAGGGGTGAAGAAATAGATAAGATCATAGGTTATAAGCACCAACGTGGAGTGATGAAGAGATAAGATAAGAAGGGTGCTTACAGTTTGGAGTAAAGAGGAATAAACAACTAGGGAAATAAAGGGATAAGTCCGATAATTATGAGGATTAAGCAAAAAAGAAAAATGCTGGTTTGCTGCTTTTATGCTTATTGTTCCACTACTGTTTCAATGACTGGATGTTCTTCAGCCTACATAAGGTTCTCTAGGCAGTGGTCACCAGGTCCATAATTCAAGACGGACAATTTGTACATCAAGTATTCCAAAAACCCAAATAAGCAAATTTTTTCTTCTTTTGTATGATCTCAATAGAGCTTTACTGACATCTCTAAGGATGAGAGCACAAGTGGAATTGGACAGGGTTACTTCTCTCATAGACCCTTTCAATTTGACCACCTTAGTAGCAGTGACCAAGCTGGAAGTCCATTTCTGTGCCACCTTGATTGCCACTGCTTTCCTGAATCCAAGTGGGTCACCAGATTAGTCAATACTTTATATTTTATGTGTTGTATTTGTGTTTACAAACACAGTTTGCCTGCCCTGGGATGCTGACTGGTTTGCAAATGCCAACAACAAAGCCTGGTCCCAATTTTTTGGCACCATTGAGTTTGGTTATATTATCAAATCTGCAACTTTGGTGGATGTACATGGCAAGATACTGGCATGGTATCTATCAGATATCCTCTTGCCTTTCAGAGTGGTGAGTTTTGACTGCTATGAATCTAGCTGAAGGCTGACACCATCTTTAGGAACAGCTCAATACACATATGAAGTCCTTCAAAGGGACTTTTATTCATCATGCCAAATCCAGTAGCACTTCTTGGCAGTCTCAAGGGTTTGTCATTTCCACATCTGAGGCAGTATTTGAAATGGGGCAGATGTTGAAACAACCCAAAAGACTATAAGTCCCAAGGTCGCACAGAACAGTTAGACTTGGAAGAAAGGAAGTGAAGAGAGGCTACTCTGATCTTTGTGGGGAAAAGACCAAGAGAACTAGACTGGAGTTCTCTGGCCGTCTATTGAGGGTTTATATACTACATGGGTGTGTACACTTGTGTACGTCTAATCTACGATATAGGAGTAATATGTGCATAGGGCATGGTGTGGCAGCATAGCCATAGAATGGAATAGAAGTGTGACATGAGGACCACATGAGGATGTGGCAGAATGGAACATAAGAAGCATGGCATGTGTGCAACACATGTAGAATGGAAGAGAATACTAGCCTGCACGGTAATGAGGTGAAAGGTGAAACCGTGCTAGATGTAAGTGGATCTTAGATCTAATAGAAGTGAGTGTCCATTGCACGAAAAGTTCTAAGTCCAAAAGATAAGATGAGCGTTCACGATAATTAGATGATTAGATCTGATAAGATCATGTGATGCAATAAGATAAGATAAAAAGATAAGATAAGGGAGAAAAATGTTAGACCCGTAATAGATGTTTATCTCAGTCAGAACCTTTATGATGGGACTTACAGTGAGTATTATGTAAATATCCCTGCAGGTTCCAGATTGACAAGCCTATCAAGCAGCCATAGGATCTGGTTATCCCTTCCAAAACATTGAAAATTCCTGCAGTCCAATCTTGGCTGCAGGCAA
Organism: Baorangia bicolor; assembly: GCA_038093395.1. NCBI lineage: Eukaryota > Fungi > Basidiomycota > Agaricomycetes > Boletales > Boletaceae > Baorangia > Baorangia bicolor. Next base: position 12,536 of record JBBPSC010000404.1, read on the forward strand.
TGGAGCCAATGGAGCAATTGGTGAATACAGTTCTTTGGATTGTCCATCCAGATTTCTGGTTAGCATCCTCCACTGCTGCTGGCAAATGCAAGGAGCAGCTTCTATTTGAGCTGCTGACATGGCCCACAGCATTTACAGGGTTGGATGCCATAGTTAACCAAGTGATGCCATCTCATTGCAACTCTGGCAGGGCCCTGGGTTTTTATGACATACTTTTTAGCCTTGGCATCAGCAGCAATGCTGTGTTGACTCTGAATGATATCCAAGCAGAGTTTCAGTACTCACCAGAAACAGAAATGTTCTTCACTGGTAGGATTTTGAAACACCAGGTAAAGGACTGGAAAGAGGGTAAAAGGGTTGCCATAGTCCATTACTCTAAAAATAGGATATTTGATGTTCCTAGGCCCTCACTGCCAACTCAGTTGAGTTGGTGGACCATTTATGGTTTGTTTTAGTCTTTTTTGCTTTAGCTACTTTTAGATATATTGTCTTTGAGTTTTCCAACATTATATATATTATTTAGGATTCATTTATGGTTTAGCCTTCTATGTTCTGAAGTATTGTCTTGAAAAGTTGAAATTCAGCCAACTGCATTTGGATATTATATGATAGCTGCCTTGCAATCGTATACATTGTTTAGGTAGATCCTATATATCAAAAGCATAGGCTTGATTAAGTGATGGCATAGGAAAATAATGTCCTATTCATGCAAGTCAAAGAGAATCAAATTTACAGTTCACAAATTTGGTGGGTTGAACCATGCATCCCCCTCAGGACAAATAGTTATATGGACTCCTTAAAAGACTCATAAAGGAAGAACAATATATCAAGAGGTTGATGTACAACTTTATTATAGATTGTCCCACAGTGAAGATGAAACAACTTTCCAAAGGAAGATTCTCAAAACCCCCAGTAATTTCCCCGAGACTGGATTGGGTGATGACTTTGGGAGTGGTCTGGATCATGACATGGCTCAAACAGGAAGGAAAACAAAGGTAAATCAATTATCTCATTTGTTACATATGTACTGCTATATGGAAACTGTCCAATCACAGACCCAGCATGACTTTCTATCCAGTTGGATTCCTTGGAGAGCAATATATCTTGCAATCATCCTGCAAGGGGAAGGACACAGTGATGTGAATAAAAAATGCCAAGTCTGTTTATAGGCCGAGGGTGATGTCCAGTGCCTTTCATGCCATGGGAATCACTTATGATGCAGTTCATGCACTGTGAAGGCTCACACAGCACTACCTTTCCATCAAGTCCAACATTGGAATGGCCAGTTTTATGATGCTGTGACTCTCCTGAAGCTTGGATATACTCTGAACCTAGGACATGGTAGTGATGTCTGTCCCAACAATATTGCAGAAGATGAATCCAATTGGTCCTCTTAGCAGCTCACTGTGGTGGACTCAGCAGGGATCTTCGTTCATTATATTAGATGGTGTTGGTGTAATGGTGTGGAAGCCAAAGACAAGCATCTGCAGCTACTCCAAGCTCATCTCTTTCCCTCTACCACTACCAAGCCTCAAACAGCCTTTACCTTTGACGTTCTCAATCACTTTCTCATTGACTCATTAAAATGCAAGGCATTTGAAACAACCCAAAAGACAATGAGTCCCAAGGTCACACTAAAACAGTTAGACTTGTAAAAAGTGGAAAAGGAGCGAGGCTACTCTGATCTTGTGGGGAAAAGACCAAGAGAACTAGACTGGAGTTCTCTGGCTGTTGCATTCAAGCTTATATACTACATGGGTGTGTACACTTGTGTATGTCTAATCTACGATATAGGAGTAACATGTGCATAGGGCATGGTGTGGCAGCATAGCCATAGAATGGAATAGAAGCGATACATGAGGACCACATGAGGATGTGGTAGAATGGAAGATAAGAAGCATGGCATGCGTGCAACACATGTAGAATGGAAAGGAAGCTTGCACGGTGATGATGTGAAAGGGTGAAACCATGCTAGGCGTAAGTGGATCATAGATCCATTAGAAAGGAGCATCCATTGTGCGAAAAGTTCTAAGTCAAAAAGATAAGATAAGCGTTCATGATAATTAGACAATTAGATCTGATAAGATCACATGACACGATAAGATAAGATTGAAAGATAAGATAAGGAGGAAAAATGTTAGACCCATAACAGCATCAGCCAGGAGCTTTTATCACAAACTCTGGAGGCTGACAAATAATGCCTTTTTTGATATTTTGCCAGTGAGTTTTGCCATGGAGGAATATGTTTTGCATGGTCATCAATTTGGAATTTGCAGGACTGTTACCGTGAGCTAATGAGGATTTCCAGAATATGGAGGGACTTGACCAATAGAAAGCATGCCAGGTTTGGTCATGATACTGAGAGTAAGCCAGGACCTGGTGATTTAGCAATTTTCTGTCCAGCTTGCCCCCAACCTAGTGTTAATTTGCCAAAGGGTTGGAAGGAAATGTATAACAGATCAGCATTTCCATGCATTACTGAGATTGACTAGATGATTTAGAAAATTAGTGATACTCTTACACTTTGCTATATGGTGGATGGGAATTTCATTGCACAATATATAAAGATAAAGAGGCCTGAGGAGGATATTTCCCTGGCTGATGGGCTGGCTTACATGGTTGAAGAGCAGCCTTATCAAAACCATGTAAAGGCAGCATCTGACAATAAGGAGGTAGGATTCCAACCCCTTTAAAATATTGGTTAAATTGAGCCATGCCAGAAATCCACCTGTCAGAATCATTATGCCATCAATGGGGCCAACCAGAACAAGTCTAATCTCCAGGCCACTGGGATAGGAGCAACTGCTTGTGCTCAGCATGGTTGCTTTGTTCCTCACTCTGTGGTGGACTTCTACAAAGATGTTGACAACCTCAAAACTATATAGTCTTGGGCTGAATCACACTAGAAAGCTTGGTAGGGACAATTGATAATTGGGGAAAACCAACAAGAACTTGACTAAAGTTTTCAGTGGTGCTTGTTCAGATTATATACCTACTGACTACATTTAGGGTAGGCACTTTAGGGTAGGCTAAGTATAACTTATGTTGAAGATTAGAGGTAATGATGTCAGTGTACATCATTGTTGCAAACCCGTACCAATTAAGGCGTAGGGCCAACAATTGTGCACAAGGATACTTCTTCCTTGTAGTGCTCACCAGCACTGGCGGGACGATGAAGTGAAGGAGCCACTAACCTTAATCTCCTCCCTCAATGCTATGGCCTCAAAGGCTAATGATGCATGAATGGGCAGCGAAGACAAGTGGAAACGACTGAGGACTTCAGCCATTTACACCTGCTTTATATATTGTTATACAAGTGTGCACAGACCAAGCAGTGCTACTGATAAGAAGTATATATATGGTAACCGCTGATAAAGGTGTGCCAGGGATAAAACAAAAGTTGTGTGACAAGGTATAAATATTGATGTAGTTAAATGTAGCGTGTTCGAGATAGGGGCAGAGTCTAGATTTTGTCACCTGATCTTTCCCATGGTCACATGCTTTGGATCACGTGACAGTCGAAGATTTTGTAATCACATGCTGAGGCCACGTGACTATCAAAAGGTTTGAAACGTTGAAGTCCAAAGTAGTAGTGTAGATAAATAGAGTCTTTAGTGGTGTCTGTAACAATCATGGCCTAGACCGTCTGTACTATGATGTCATAGATAAGAGATAAGGGTCTAGCTCTTGGAATCGAAAACAAAGTCATGTGATTGGATCTAGACCCCCTCATGGTCATGTGATGAAAAGAAGAAGAAGTCATGTGATTTAAAAAGAAGAAATGATAAGATAAGATAATGTCATGTGATACATCATGTGATGTGTTTGCAACACTACCCCCCATTTAGGAATCAACTTCCAAGTGATTCCAACAAACTGCTCTAGAGTCTGTCAAGTTCATATAAGGTTTAAATAATGAATCGAAGTCCATCTGCGCCATTCGCAACTTTTGTGGGGCATTAGAGTTTGCTTTGTAAAAGTCCATAATGACCCCTTTGGATTGAGTGAGATTAGATTCAGGTTCCCACGTTCAATCTTCGTCACTGTATCCTTTCCAGTGTATGAGGAATTTGAGCCATTGCCCCTTGAGATGTGAGTCAACTATGTAGTCAACTTTGTATTCTTCAATGTTTTTGTCCGTGACCAGCACAGGACCTGGTTTATCTGCTTGTTGGCCTAGCAGATGCAGCTTGTAAGGTTTCACCTGTGAGATATTCACCACAGGGTGGATCTTCATTGAGCATGGGAGTGTGAGCTCAACTGCATTCATTTCAATCATTTTCTTTACTTTATAGGGGCCCAGCCACCTTTCAGTTAATTTACATGGTTGGCAAGTTTCTTGCAAGTTTAAGTGTTCCATGGATAGCCAAACTTGGTCGCCTTCTTGATAGATAGGTGTTACGGGTCTAACATTTTTCTCCCTTATCTTATCTTTTGATCTTATCTTATCGCGTCACATGATCTAATCAGATCTAATTATAACTATTGTGAACACTTTATCTAATCTTTTGGACTTAGAACTTTTCGTGCAATGGATGCTCACTTCTACCAGATCTAAGATCCTCTTACACCTAGCATGGTTTCACCTCTTCACTCATCACCGTGCAGGTTAGTCTTCTCTTCCATTTTACATGCATTGCACGCATGCCATGCTTCTTATGTTCCATTCTGCCACATCCTCATGTGGTCCTCATGTCACACTTCTATTCCATTCTATGGCTATGCTGCCACACCATGCCCTATGCACATGTTCTCCTATATCATAGATTAGACATACACAGGTGTACACACCCATGTAGTATATAAGACCTCAATAGACGGCCAGAGAACTCCAGTCTAGTTCTCTTGGTCTTTTCCCCACAAAGATCAGAGTAGCCTCCTCGTCTCCTCTTCCACAAGTCTACGTGTTTTAGTGCAACCTTTGAGCTATACGCTTTTTGGGTTGTTTCAAGATCCCCCTTTCACCTAGCATGGTTTCACCTTTTCACTCATCACCATGCAGGCTAGTATTCTCTTCCATTCTACATGCGTTGTATGCATGCCATGCTTCTTATGTTCCATTCTGCCACATCCTCATGTGGTCCTCATGTCACACTTCTCTTCCATTTCATGGCTATGTTTCCACACCATGCTTTATGCACATGTTCTCCTATATCGTAGATTAGACGTACACAGGTGTACACAATCATGTAGTATATAAACCCCAATGCAACGGCCAGAGAACTGCAGTCTAGTTCTCTTGGTCTTTTCCCCTTAAAGATCAGAGTAGTCTCCTCTTCCTCCACTTCTCCTCCAAGTCTAAGTGTTCTAGTGCAACCTTTGAGCATTATGCTTTTTGGGTTGTTTCAAAAGATGTGCTCGGATGAAGCCAATAAACATGCCTCTGGCAGGCAAACTCCAACCAAATCCTGTCCTGGAAGGTCCCTGGCAAGACATTTCCACAGACTTCATCACAGATTTACCCGAAAGTGAAGGGTTTGACTCAATCCTCATAGTCATTAACCGCTTCTCTAAAGAAGTTGTATTTATTCCCATGCACAAGACGATTACATTTCTCAGAACTGCAAAACTTTACCGAGATAACATGTGGAAAGTCCACAGACTTCTGCAGTCTATCATTTCAGATAGAGGACCGCAATTCTTGGCTAAGGTTATGAAGGACCTTGGAAAAATGCTGAAGATAGATCTCTGCATGTCAACCACGTTTCACCCTCAAATAGACAGTCAGATAGAACAGGTTAATTGGGATCTCCAACAGTATCTCAGGCTGTTTATAGCCAAAAAACAAGGAGAATGGACAGACTGGCTTGCACTGGTGCAATTTAACTATAACATGAGGGTTCATTCTGCAATGGGCAAATCTCCCTTTTCAGTTACACACTCTTATGTCCTGCAGATGGGAATTGAACCTCTCACTTTTAAGGCCCCAGCAGCCACTGAATTCACCAAACAAATTAAAAACATGCTGGATGAAACAAAAACTGTTGAGCAGAGACAGTGCTCAACCTGAAGGGAGCAATGTTGTAGGCTAAGCGACTACTTACATAGACAATGGTAGGAGGGGAAAAACTCTTATATTATGGAGGCGCATAGGGCAGCCTTTATATACATACAGAGATGAGAGATTATGTAAGTATATCCTGTATTAGGATAAGATCTCTCATGTATCTACGTACTAGATAAGATATGATATAGGAGTCGATTAGCTGCTTAATAGCGCTATGTTCAACACTCCCCC
>JBBPSC010000405.1:0-18770 GCA_038093395.1 Baorangia bicolor
CACCGGCAAACGTATGGAAGTTCCATGTTAAAGCCAGCATGTCGCGCCAGAACGGGGGGTGTTCAGGATGATCTGGCAAGAAAAGGTCGACTACTCGAGAAGGATCGGACTGGCATAACTCCTGAAAACTCTGGATCCAAGCTGTCGCTATGTTAGAAGCTTTCTCTGTCGTAAAATCAGGAGGAATTTGGGAGCCGAGCTTGTGCAAAGTGGGCAGTGTCATCTCCAGCAGAGTCGAAGGTAGAGACTTTACTGTAAGACCCAGGAGATGGGGACCAGGAAACGATGACCATCGCCATTTTTATTGTATGACTCGTAGCTGTGAGCACGAGGTTCATGTATAACAGTGTGAGTATAACCGCCGACCGATCGGTTTTGCGCAAATGTGCCGTGAATGTGCACGAGTTCAAGCTTTCAGGTACAGTAGGACCGTATGCAAGGACGTAACGGCAACCCATCATGGGGCTGTATCGAAGACCTATATTTGAGCATGCGTCGTATGGGTCAAGACTGTATAACTCACGGGGCTCCCTAGTCACATGGAAGGAGTAAGTGTCGAAGCACTTGGAGTTCGGAGACAAGTCATCAGCAGGCTGGATGGCAGTCCTGAGCACTCAGGACAATGCTGTACCGTGATAGCAAAAGAGTGCTAGCGATACGAAAAATTGCTACTGGTACTAGCGGTCAGTACTAGCAGCCAGTAACAATTCGTAGCGAAATCGGTACCTTGTGCTGCTACGCCACCTCTCCAAGAGTTTGCTACCTCGACTGTCCGTTTTGCTGATGCGCCTCAAGGCATGAACACGGTCACGTAAGTAATTGCTATGCTTCAAGTTGGGGGTAGGACCGTGACCCACGCGGTGCTTCCTGATTCAGCTGAACCTGCGCGGTCGTTTCGGGTCGAAGGCTCAGCGGGGAAGCCTTCCAGGTCCCAGGGAGCAATCGTTGAGAGTCCCCAGCATCAGTCAAAGGAGAGATTCGCTGTTCTAGGTAAACCTTTAGCGCAGGAATAATAATCACAGCCAGAGGGTCGTCAAGTGATGAAGTTACAAACTGTATGCAGTGAAAGCGTAACTTGTAGGATCTGCTGGCAAACAGGACAAAGAAACACTCGATCAGTACACAAGGTACGCTCCGGTATTCGTCTCATTAACCTGGGCTAACGTTAACGTGCAAATTTGATAACCCAGATGCCCACGATAACGCCTTGACAAATCTTTGCTTTGTCTCCTCAGTGCTGCCGTGTGTCGCGTAGGTTTGTCAGATCATTGCAAAGTTCCCCCAGCGCATTCCTCGTACTCCACCCATCACGGAGCGCTTGATGGGAGATTCTTTGCACTGCCTGCGGCGCTGCTGCGCATCCCCAAAACCCTCCGCACGTCAACAGTGATGACGGGGTCAAGTTCAGTCTAACCAGCCAAGTATAGACGCACTTTGATTCAACCGAGTTTGATGTCCAACGCTCTCAGCAACATGTATCCTCTGCCCTCCTGGTTCCATATCAATATCTCCACAACGTCGGTTACGCCTGCAGTGCCTGGTTTCCCAACCACGACGATTGTCAGTGTTTTCTTCAGGTTTGTTCGCTCACGGTGTCCAGCCATTTGCTGTCGATAGGCTAATGGGAGCGAGTACAACATACTGTTGAAGAATGCTGGTTTCATGGAAAAGTCTTTGTGCGACTTTGCCAGACAACTCCTGAATCCAGGACAGGTGTCAGAAGACGACTGCTGTTGGCAGGACTTTGCCGTTTGTACTAGTAAAACTCATCAACTACCCTTTCAATGTATTTACAGCGTCGCGTAGAAACGCCAAACGTTCCGCTGATCCTAGCGGGCGGGCGACATTTTACTCAGGGGTAGATGACCTAAAATGGCTAGCCATGTAGCGCTGGTGACGAGTTGTTCCCTGACTCAATTCTCTCTCACCTGGATGTTCTCCTGCGGAGGTCCCCGCTTGAGAATTTGTAGCTCATCTCTCGCATTCTCGAGACCAGCAGCCAAGTGGCCCCCCGTCCGACGGCACAATACGACGCAGAGCACAGACAAACCATTCTATGTTACCACGCCCATATTTTACCCCAATGCCCGTGAGCCCAGCCAGCCTTTCATCGTTAGACCTACTCGATGACGTGGCTCGTAAGGCCCGCACATCGGACACCTCCACTCGCTCGTGACTGCAGACATCATCGCGCGGTTTCAGCGTATATTGAACCCTGCTCGTCCAGTGGTGTTCCTCACAGGCACGGACGAACATGGACTGAAGATGCAGCAAACAGCCGAAGCTAAAGGTGTCGACCCACTCGAGTGGTGCGACATCATATCCGCCGAATTTCGTGTCTGTCTCGTCCCTCACCTGAACTATGTGGTATTCACTGTGACGTCGTTCGCGTAGAAACTCGGCGAGAGAGCCAATATCAGTGGGACCATGTTCATGCGCACCACGCAACGACAGCATCGCGACACCGTCGAACATGTCTGGGTAAGCTTCGTCGACCGCCTCCAACTTCCCTCTCACCCGTGTCCTGTGCAGCGTGCGCTCGCGGACCAAGGACTCGTTTATAAAGATACCTACGAGGGATACTATTCCACCACCGACGAATGCTTCTATCCGTCCTCTCGTATCACATCACATCCCACCCGCCCAAACACCAAAATCTCGACCGAGACAGGTTCTGTCGTAGAATGGTCGAGCGAAGTGAACTACAAGTTCAGACTGTCCAAGTTCCGCGAGGTTCTTCTCGTGCATTACTCCACCGCTGCTGAGCTCAACGCGAAAGCCGAGGATGGACTCGTGTCGCGTGGCGTACACCCAGACGTCTACCAGAACACGGTGATTCAGGACTTGAAGACGGAGCCTCTCGAGGACTTGTCGATATCCAGACCGAGAGACAGAATTGGGTGGGGGATCCCTGTACCTGGAGACCCCAGTCAGACCGTGTATGTCTGGTTCGATGCCTTGTTGGTGTATCTGAGTGGAGTGGGGTATCCCTCCCCTCGAACGACGGCGTGGCCTCCAGACGTGCAGGTAGTCGGCAAAGACATCGTTCGGTACGCCTGGAACTGTTTCATGGCTCGTCTTTGATCTCATGCATCAAAGCTTCCATGCAGTCTACCTCCCTGCGATCCTCCAAGCTATGAAGCTCCCAATGCCGAAAACATTGCTGACACATGCCCATTGGACTGCGGGGCAAAAGAAAATGTCAAAATCTCTTGGGAACGTGGCCGATCCTATGACCGCGATGGATGATTTTGGGGTGGACGTTGTTCGGTTCTACCTTGCGCGTGTCGGAGGGAGATTCCGGGATGATGTTGGTGAGTCCTCGTGGTTCGTGTTACACTTTGATGGTGTTCGTCACTGCGGCGGGAAGTTGATGCCACAATTTACTTCATAGATTGGTCCGAGGAACAGCTCCGGAAGCATGCAGACGAGATACGGAATTCACTTGGAAACTACTTTCTCCGGGTAACATCAAACGTCATCAAGAGTCGAGCAGCAGCAGCAGCAGCAGCAGCAGCAGTCACAGCCTTGCCCGATCCACTGTCATTTTCCAATCTGTTCTCTACCCAGTTTCCTAACTTGAAGCTCTCGCAAGCTTCAACGAGTTCGTGGGACCTCGAAACCTGCAAGCTATCAACCAATGAAGAGTTGTTGACGCTGCTCGACGACCTCGGAGCACGGGTATCACGTTCCATGAGAAACCTCGAAGTGGCGGACGCGCTTCATATGATCGTGCTGATTCTGAGACACGTGAGTTGTTTCTTGACTCTCATCTCTCGCCACCACTGAGCAACGATCCAACAGGCGAATGCTCTCCTGACAACTCTTGAACCATGGTCGGACGTGCATTCACCAAACGTCGCCTTATCATGCTACCTTACTGCCCTCGAGACCCTCCGCATCACGGGGATTCTTCTCCAACCATTTGTCCCGCACACAAGCGAGAGGCTACTCGATGGATTGAATATCTTGGCGGGTGAGAGGAGTGTAGAGTATGCACGTGTCGGGAAAGGTGAAGTGGGAGGGGGGCTAGTCCTGGATGTGAGGGGAGTCAAGTTGTTTGAAAAGCCCACCAAGAAGGGTTCATCCGAAAGTTGAATCACAAGCATCTTCTGCCGCTTCATTGTGGTGAATATACCTTCCACAAAATATCATACACTGCGAGGATACGATCTAATGAAGCATGTCCCGTCTCCACTTGCTGGATCGTTGTGTGATGCGTCCGGGTCCCTAGTAGGTATATTGGCCTGGAGTAAATGGTGCGATCGACGTCGGAATCATGGTTTCAATTGTAGCTGCATCTTCTCAACAGCGATCTTCACGATATCCTTCCACTCTGTCATCGCTCCTATACCTATACACGTAAAGCAAGAGGTAGGTAGGCAATGTGCAGTGGAGGGCATTGATTGACCGCATACCGATGTCCCCACATGCAAGTCCTTTCCCAATGGGCCCTACGACGTGATACTTGATAACCTCTCGCACGACGCCGAGGTGCTGTGCTGTCAGGGGGTGTTCATACATGAGGGTATTCATCGCGGGAAAGATGTACGTTGGTGTCGTCGGTGCTAGGGCGCGGAGCAGCGACGTCTGACGCAGCGGGTACAAAGAAAAGCTGACAGTGAGCAGGCTAGACGAGGGTCGCGTACTTACGACGAGGTTGTCGCACAAGCCGGCTGCGATCTTGGCGAGGGTGTTTGCGGAGCATGGAGCGACGAGGACGATGTCTGCCCAGCGCCTCAGTTCGATGTGGAGGATGGGATTGCCGATGGTGTATGGCCCCTGTATATGAGGGAGATGAACGGAACCCTTGGGATTCTCGAAGTGAGGGTTGCGTACCGACCACTCATCGTCGTCCGTCCAGACTCGCGCACCGGCATGCTCGACGTCTGCGGTGTCGAAGAATGCGAGGGACTGTTTCGTCGAGACGACTTCGACTTTGACGTTGCTGTACTAAGCCAATGGGCATGCGTGCGTGATTTTCGCAAGACAAGGAGAGAGTACTGACTTTGAGGAGTTCTTGTACGATGAGGGGCGCCTTTATGGATGCTACGCTGCCGGTCGTGATGAGGAGAACATGCGTGTGGTCAGGTGTACGCTCGAATTCGGCGATGAATTGACGGGTCATGAGAAGGGATCGGATAGAGTATGTCAAGGTATTCCACAGTATAACAAGGATAGTACAGCAGGTAGAAAGAAAAAGAGAGCATCAAGTAGTCGTTGACTCATATTTATCCCTCCAATATACCCATCTCTCTCCACTTGTCCCATAGCATTCCGGTCCCAACCGGCGCGTTGACAGCACCCTTGACGTCCTTGATATCCAACAACTCGTATTCCCTCCCAAACGCCAAAAAGTGCGCAAAGAGTGAATTAAAGTGAGGCTCAGAGCGGAGATGGAGGATTTGCGGGTAATGTGCGTGGTATATATGGGCAAAAACGCGGAGGAGTTGACGGTAGACATGCTTGATGGTCGAGGGGAAGGTCTGGGGGAAGTCGTGACCTACGATGCACCGGGTAAGCTTGGAACTGTGGCTAGATTGTTCACGTCTTACCAGATTTTGTGGGGAAGACGTTCTCATCGTCGAGCAGGTTTTGGACCCAGGTCATGACGTAATCAATATATGTCGGGGCAGCGAGATTGACGCTCTTTCGATCCTGATTGATCCAAGTGTAATTGAGGCTTTATCGAGTAAATTCAGTCAAGAGATGCATGGAATGAGCGGTATACGCGTACTGTGGCCCAGCCGACATGGTAGGACATGAATGTTGCGTGCAGCACTCGGATATGACCCCATAAAACTCGTTTAGGTTGGTGTAAAAGTCAAACACTACACCATGGTCACCATGACAGCGGCCAAAGAATGACGAGCAGCGACGAACCATTGACTGCGACCCATTCCATGATGTCGACATACTTTGGGAGGACGACGATCGTCTTGAAGTTGCCTTTGACCAGGGCAGCTTCGACGAATGGGCTGCATAGATAAAGAGGCTTGGAGGGTGATGGGCTGCCCGGGGAAGAAGGCACGGGTGGGGGAGGCATATCAGGGAAGGTCGCCGAGGTCGGTGTCGGCGAACGTTTTGGGGCACGCGGGTTGCGCGACATGGAGCGTCTGCAAAGGTCGCGATGAGCAACGTCGAGACACGTCAAGACGACGCCGAACTGACCCGATCGAGTTGAAGAAAGACATGTCTACAAAATGGAATGAACAGAAAAAAAGCTACAAAGTCAAGTGCAAATCGACGATCTCCATCGCCAGAAAAGGAAATCAGAATACTGTGCAAAATAGCGTGGGAACATTGGGACAAAAAGTGGACAAAGGAATCTGGTCTCAATTTTTACAGAGTCATTGCCGAAACGTGCACCCTAACCGAGCTCAACGAAGTGCACGTTGAGCTCGTCCTCTTTTTCATCGCAAAATCTCATCCTCGCCGTTCTCAATGGTGAAGACGAGACGGAAATCAAAGGCAGCCGCAGCTGCTGCCGCTGCCGCTGCCGCCGAGCAAGAGCTCGAGACCGCCTCGACGCAAGGCACGGAGGACCTCTCATTGTCCGCCCCCGCGTCGTCTGCGTCGTTCCTTGTCCCCATACCACCTGACCTCGACATTGACATGCTCTCACACATTCTGCCTGATGTCTCGTTTGCAAAACCAGACCCAGAAACAGTCCTCGCTGTGTACAGACTCTTACTTGCACAAGTGGCAGACCAGGATGACACCCGGCGCGACTTGGAGGAGCTCAGAGCCCAGGTAGATCGCAAGGAGGTAGAGCTTGACCAGGCTATTCAAGACGGAGAGACCAAAACAAAGGACCTTGAAGATGCGCTCGAGACTCTGCAAAAGGAGGGGAGCGCCATCAAGGAAGAGCGGGATCAGCTTGGTGCGTGTCCACACACGTTTTGTGCCATCAATTTATATCCCTTTTTCTCTAGTCGCGTTAAATAAAGATTTGGAGACGCGTGTATCGTCGTTCACCAGCTCGCAATCGTCGTCGGTATCAGACCTCGACCATCTCAGGAATCGTGTCGTGGATACTGAGAGGGAAAAGCGGGATCTCATGGGTGTCGTGAGCAGGCTCAAGGAAGACGCAGCCCAGCGTGATGGTGCGTTGAATATTTTTGAAACTCGGTGAAAGTGACTGACCTTCGGGCCACAGAGGAAGTCCAAAACCTACGGACAAGTCTTCGTCAGGCTCGTCAAGACCATCAAGCCCTTGAGACTCAGGTCCGCGAGCTTCGCTCAACAGAGACGTCAACCAAAGTAGATCCATCTGTCTTGCCATTCAACGACCGCATACTGATTAACTCCTCAGTTCAAGCTCGAAACACTCTCTCAACAACTCACCCTCGCCCAATCTGAAACCGAGCGCGCAAGCACCGAGTTGACTGCCAAGTCAGAAGAGTATGCGAACTACCGACGTACCAAGCATGCCGAATTCATCCAGCTGCAATCAGCACACGACTCTCTTACACAAAAGCACGCTCTTACTGAAAGTTCTCTTAGAGCTGTGCAATCTGCGCAGACTGCATCAACGCAGCAGCTGACTCAGGCACTTACCAAAGTACAGGACTTGCAGGGGCAGCTTGCAGAACAGGAAGCGGCATTTACGGCGGAGGCTTCTGGCTTAAAGAGGCTGGTAACGATCATGGAGGAGAGGGAGAAGCAAGCAAAGGACATTGTGGAGAGTATTGAGCGCGAGTGGGCGGGCGTCGGTGATCGTGCCGAGAAACGGGAGGCTACACTGAAGGCAGAGACCGAGAAAGAGCGACGTGCTCGAGAAGAAGTCGAAAAGAGGCTGGAGCAGTTGGAGACGGTCATGGAGAGGATGCACCGTGGTGATCTTCCTGTTGGTGGTCGCGACACTTCCGTTCCTGCTACCCCTGGGCGTGCTTCCGGCAGCCACAACTACCCCGCCGACGCAATGCTGGGTTTAAGCCCGACGGTGGCGATGGTTGGCAGAGTGCAAAAGGGTGGAAAGACATTCACGCAGGTCTATGCAGACTACGTGCGCCTCGAAGAGGAGTACGCGAAGAAGTGCGCAGAGTATGATCACATGGACAGGACACTTTCCGATGTTCTCGCTCAGATAGAGGAACGGGTAAGAGATTGTATGCGCTGCATAACGGGGTCCCTCATTTACCATGTTCTCAGGCTCCCATCCTGGGACAACAGCGCGAGGAATACGAACGTCTCAGGGAAGAATCCACACAACTCGCTAACCAACTCTCAACCGCTCTCATCGAACGCGATGCCAATGCCGTTTCCTTCCAAGAAGTGTCGCAGAAGCTTAAGAAGTCGCACCAAGAGACCGACCTTCTCCAACATCAGCTCACAGACCTAGGTCGACAAGTTCAAGCCCTTCTCAAGGAACTCGGACGACGAACTGATTCTTCGATTCCCTCGGACGAGGAACTTGACGAAATGACGCCTTTACCTGCTGATAACATTGACGCTGTCATCACGAACAACCTCGTTCTCTTCCGTTCGATTCCATCCCTCCAAGAGCAGAACCAAAAGTTGCTCAAGATCGTTCGTGAGCTTGGCGCAAAGATGGAGGCTGAGGAACGTGAATACCGTGAGGCGCTGGAGAAGGAGCAAAGCGAGGCTGTTCGCGAAGCTCACGAAGCCATCCAAGATCTTGCAGCTCAGCTTGAGCGGCAGAAGAAGAGCAGCGAGGTCACCATCCAGGCGTATTTAAGGGAAAGAGACACTCTCAAGGCGATGCTTGCTCGTGCTGAGCGCTCGTCGTTGCGTGGCGACGTCAACGGTGCTGCACCCGCTGCATCGAGTGATTTGGTCACCGAGTTGGAGGATGTCCAAGCGCAGTTCGAGTCGTACAAGGTCGAAATGGGTATGGACGCTGAGAAGTTGCGTGAAGATCTGGTTCAAACACAAAGGCAACTTGGTCTGGCCAATGCAGCGCTTGCAAAAACCACCGCCAAGATCGAGTTCCTCGATGGCAAGTCGAACTCGGTACAAATAATACCTATTCATTGACTTACTTTGCACCAGAGCGTCAACGTATGACTCAGGAGCAACTGGGTATGCAAAGTCGAGATCTGGATAGCTTGACGTTACGCAATCAGCAGCTGTATGATCAACAGACGCGCCTTGACATCGATCGTGAGCGCGCCATGGACGAGTTGGCTGTGACGAAGAGTGATCTTGAACAGCTTCGCAACGAGGCCGCGAACCTGCGAGCGGAGAAGAAGATTTGGGAGGTCGGTTTTGGTTCCATAGGGATTGGGCCTCAAAGACTGACAACAATTTTCATCAGAGCGTCCAAACCCGATTGATTGAAGAGAACAAGAATCTCGCTGTGGAGCGTTCACAACTCTCGGATCTCATGGCCAACGTCCAGAGAATGCACAATGATCTCGAGCGTTCGGGAGAGAACGATCGCAGACGTCTTGAGACTCAGGTGCAGATGATGGAGAACCAGACGTGAATTTTTATACATCTTTCAAAAATTTTGCTTGCTCATCTCGCGTATAGGCAAGATCTGAAGTCGCAGCTGAGCCAAGAACGCGAAACCATCAGACATATCGCGCTCCAGAGGGATATCGACATGAAAGATCTCCAATCACGTTTGGATAAGACGGTGCGTCACCGCGCATGTTGAAAGCTCTGGGCCATACTCATCCAGTACTCTTAGACCGAGCAGCTCTCCCAGGCACGAGAGTCCCTCGTCGGGGCCGAAACTAGCAAGACGCATCTTCAAGAACGGGTGGAAGAAATTGCACGCCAACTTCAAGGTAATGCGGAGAAACTCGCTGTCTACGAAAGACGGACGACTGGTGCTGGTGCTGGTGTCCCCGCGCCAGATCCAGACCTGCCCCGTGAACAACAGCTCGAACAAGAAGTTGCCGACCTTCGGTGTGTTTCACGCCAGTATACACGCTGATACGTCCTTATCCATGTCTTGTTTAGTGCACAACTCAAGGTTGCCCAAGTTGACCTTGCTGCCGCTCGTAACCACATGCAGCAGTTCCAGGAGATCAGCCAGGCTAACGAGGCTGCACTTGCTGCGCTCAACACTACTCACGATGAATACAAGGCGGACGCCGAAGCCCAGCTTTCCAGACACGAGGTATGTGTGTTGTACTATCGAGCATGTCCTAGTCATCCCATAATATCCTTTAGCTTGAATACAAGTCACTCGAGGAGAAGCTCCACTCCGTTCAGCAAGACCTTCAACAGTGGACAAACAAGTTCGGTGACCTTCAGAAGACGTTGGAGACTGAGCTGTCTGCATGGGCTAATGACAAGAAAACCCTCGAAGATACGATTGTGGACATGAGCACTTCAGAGAGACACTCTGAGAGTGATCGTACCGCTCACGAACGCGAGGTTCGCGCGTTGGAGGAGCGTGCGGTGGTATGCATTTATTCTCAGTGAAATCACATCTTTGCTTACAGCCCTCTATAGGCTGCAGAAGACAGGTATTCACGAGAAGTGGTTACACATGCGGAATCTTTCAAGAACATCGAGAACCTTAAGCAACAACTCAGCAATGCACAGGCTGCGTCGCGCCAGAACTTGGCGGAGGCTGCCAATGCCCAGGCTAAACTTGAGGCTTCGGAAGGAAGCTGGAAGCAACAAAAGGAGGCTTTGGACAAGGAGGTAGCAGATCTCAATGCACGGTGAGGGAATTGTTATCACACGCGAATTTTCGGTTTATTTATCTTGTGTCGCAGCTGCAAGGACCTGGCCGCGCAGAACACTCTTCTGTACCAGCATCTCGACAGTGTCAGCTCTCAAGCCGCACGTATTCGTCAGGTCGCGGATTCCACTACGGAGGGCACCAACGAAGATGCTGATGTTGGCGGCGACATGGACACGAAGCTGTCTGATTTGCGTCCCGTGGTGGCGTACCTCAGAAAGGAGAAGGAAATCGTCGATCTTCAGCTCGAGCTTAGCAAGCAAGAAAACGTTCGTCTCAAGACCCAGCTTGATCACTTGAGTCAGAGCTTGCAGGAAGTTCGCAAGACTCTTTCAGAGGTGAGTCAAATCGAACTGTCCTGCCTCTCTTACTGAGACTCATTTCGTAGGAACGCGAGCGAGCTGTCCAAGCAGCCACATCAGACGCACAGCACGCCGAGATGTTGGAGCGGATCAACCAACTCAACATTCTCCGTGAGAGCAACGTGACCCTACGTGCCGACTGCGAAATTTACACCAAACGTTCACGCGAGTTGGATGTCAAGCTCAAGGCACTTTCTGCCGAACTCGAACCTGCTAAAGAACAAGCTCGTGTTGCTCGCGCCGAACTCCAGGCCCGGGATGCCCAAATCAAACTTCTCGAGAGTGAGAGCAAGCGCTGGCAAGAACGCAATGTGCAGTTGTTGAGCAAGGTCGGTGGTCCCTGCCAGCTTGGCGCTTTGTTTATTAAATCCGTCCATAGTATGATCGTATCGACCCCGCTGACGTCCAAACCTTGAAAGAAGAGGTCGAAAATTTGAAGACCCAAAAAGCTGACTTGGAGAAGCGTCTCGCTGAGCATGACGCAAAGGACTCGGAGAGCACTTCAAAGGTAAGAATCGGAACACTACCCTATCCTGGACCCTCTGGAACTTTTTCGCCTTTCAGATGGCAACCTATGACGAAAACATGCGTAAGCTCAGGAGCATGACCAACAACCTCAAACAACAGCTCGGAGCCTCTAATAGCGAGAAGTCGACCTTGAATCGCTCGCTCGCTGATTTGCAAGCAGAGCTCAAGAGTGTGATCGCGGAGAGGGATTCGCTTCGTACCAATACCGGGACTGGCGCGGAGGCATCCAGGGAACTCACAAGTCAACTGGAGTCGCTGCGCCAAGAAAAGGCTGCTTTGGAGAAAACGCTGGCTGATGAGAAGGCTTCCAAGACTGCTGCTGCCCAAGCTGCTCCATCACCTGATCAGTCACCTCTTGTTGTGGGTTCCTATATCCATATTTCAGTTCGTATCTTCTAATGCATCAATAGGAGAGTTTACGGTCTGAGAGGGACAAATTGCTTGCTGAGAGGGAGAGCTGGAGTAAATCTTCTGCTGGGGACTCACCTGATACTGTCAAAGCACGGTTGGAAACGGAGAAGGTGGAGCTCACGAAAGCTCGTGACGAGGCCCTTGAGCGCTTGAAAGTATGCCAACACAATGTCACTGTTGTCCTGACATGCTCACTTGTTATTCATCCAGGCTGTTGAGGAACGAGCGAAGAAGGCGATCGACGACGCCAGAAACCTGAAGCAGTCGAACGTAAGATGCTTCAACCCCTTTTATTCTTTGACAAGAGTCCTAACAACGCCTGTAGGAGAAATTCCAGACTAGAGTCTCCGAGATGCAGAGGACGAGAGAATCTGCGATTGCTTCGGCTGTTGAGAAAGCCAAGAGCGAGATCAACACCACTTCACCTGCTGCTCCCAATATGGAGGAAATAACGAAGAAGCATGCTCAGGAAATCCAAGCTCTCCGCGCGGAGCATGAAGCAGCACTCAAAGTTGCTGCCGACGCCGCTATTGCCAAGTCAGAAACCACCAACGCTTCGCCTGATGACGCAACGATCCAGGCTGCCATCGCCGCGCACGACAAGGAAATGCAAACCAAACACGCCGAGGAGATCTCCGCTGCAGTCGAACGAGGGAGAATGGAACAAGGCGCCAAGAGTAAACTCAAGGACGCTCAGCTCGTTCGTTCGCAGAACAAGCTCAAGGAATTAGAAGCGCAGGTCTTGGAGTGGCGCAAGGCCGGACTTATACCTGATGCGACTGCTGCTGCGCCTGTCACCGCACCGGCCAGCTCCGCGGCTCCCCCTGTCACTCCTACCACGCCAGTTGCTTCCACATCGAAAACCACCGCTCCTGCAGCCCCAGTAGTGGCGCCCGTGCCTACTCCTGCGCCTGCAGCTTCAACATCGGCTCCTGCTGCTACGCATGCCGCGCCACCTCCATCTGCAAGCGTAGCTCCAGTACGCAGAGCGCTCGGCGGCGCTGTCCCCTTGGGTACGGGTGACGGCGTAGGACGAGGACGTGGCGCACCGCGTGGGCGCGGACGTGGATTCAGCATACGCGGCGCTGCACCTAGTCAAGGCGGCATGGGCCCCTCTCCTACTGCAGCCTCCGCCGCGTCGACGACCGTCGGCGTCCAAATCATGGGTGCGGCGAACAAGCGCGGACGGGAAGATGAAACCCAGTCAGACGATTCGTTGGCAAAACGGCTGAAACCTGCCGGCGAGGGTACTGTCATTGGTGGCGCGGCGCCGACCGGTGCAGCCGGAGGCAGCAAGCCTCCAGTAGCTATTCGACGACCGCCACCGTCATAGTGCGTTATAGCATACATCTCCTGTTCTTCTTACCGCTATTGCTTGCATCTTGTATCATTATCCATGCGTCTCGTATTGTATGTAGATTCATCGAATCACCCCTTAAAATTTCACGTCCACGCTTCATTGTCTTTTGGACTTTGGACTTTGATATTCAATCAATCAATGGCGTACGACAGACAAAGCAATTAATAGGATTTAAGAAAGAGTAAAAGGCATAGAGTGAATGCAAAAACCTTCCGTAAACTAGACGGAAAGCAAAAAGATGTAGGACAGCGTTGCGAGGACGTCACAAGAGACAGCGTAACTAGAGCAACGTAACGAGAGCTCGTGAATGGCATCAGCTGGGTGGAGGTTGCAAAGGGGAGGGGAAGAAAAATGATATTGTTTGTTTGATGCTGTGATTGACGATAGCAATAGATAATAGCAGATGAACGCAATGGACGTGTGGAATGATGAATGGGTGGGTATGAATGGGATGTGAGGAAAGGACAGACAATATGATGACAAGCTGAAAGTGAGAGGAAATGTGTGAACCAGGACTTGAACGGAAGCATAAGAAACATAATTCGGACGGTCATTAGAACGAAAACGAGACAATACGTGGAGAATAGAAGATGCGGGGGATGGATGCAGCAGAGAAAAAGGAATACGACAGAGAATGAACGGGCATGATCAAACGACAATGGTCCGCGACAACCTGCTCGAAGCTGTCTTTCCAGGGACCATGGCCTTGATTGCGCGGCGGACAAAAGTATGTTTGCTTTCGTCCTTGCATGTGCGGGAAGAACTTGTGTTCGTGCCTTGACCAGCAGTGATAAACCCAAGTTCATCGATGGACGTCGATCGTCTCCAGGCATCTTCACAGGAGACGGGTGGAGGCATCGCGCGCTTACCTGTCCCGAACACGCCGAATCCACGGGCGTGACTAGCCTTGGCATGCTCTGCAGTGCTCAGGGTGTTATGGATAGGTTTGAGGTTGTCGGATTGGTAGCCTTTCCCGACACGTTTAACACCGGATGTGGCCATCAGGAATCGGTCATAGACACCTTCTAGGCGTCGTCTGTCGGGAGAGTCAAGAGCAACTTGCTCGCCTGACTTGCGCGGAGGGTAAGGTTCGACGAGGTGGGGAGACGAATTCAGGTCATCAAATTGAATAGAACGACGACGGGTTGTTCCGGGTGTAGTCGCGGACTCCTCTGTGAACCTTGGCGAAACGGGAGGTGCAACGAAGAGGCTTCTGTCAAGAACAGTCGACAACCTTGGCGAGGGAGACGACACAGGAGCTATAAATGTGTGGTGAATCCATTAATACACAATGCTTGGTTGACTCGCGCAGTACTACTCACCCCTGTTGAGCTCCAACTCCAATTTCGTTAAATCTTGAATATGTCTATCCAAGTTACTTTGAGACTTGGATTTCTCCCTCCGTTTAGATGGACTGCCGTCAAAGAGGTCACTTGTCGCTGAACCGGTCTTTGCTTGCGCAGGCGATCTGGTCGAGATCGTCGCACGGCGTCGACGTGGAGTTTGCATGAGCACACTGATCGAAGGGAGTACAGGCACAGACGACTCTGGAGTATGGATGTATGAGAAAGACATGCTTGGATCTTCCCCACGAGATGGTGCTGGTGAAAGTGGTGCATTCGGATCCTTTGACTCGGCGAAGATTTCATTAGCTGCAAGGTGACGTTTTGGGAGGCGAGAGGAGCGACTCGTATTGAACGTGTTGTTGTTGTTGTTGCTTTGGTTTGCGGGCGTCGGAGTGTTCAGGGTACCATGATACTGTGAGGAAGAACGGGAGATGGGTGCGAGCGGAAGCGGAGCAGGAGGTGTAACAGTCGTAGAAGCAAAGTTCTGGCGAGTTTCTTCGACCACCTCTGTGTCCCAATGGTCAACCAAGCCTTCTGTAGCCAAACACGCCAGGACTTACTCTCGACGCTTTGAATCCACAAGTTCATACGGTCAAGCGCGACCTCATGTTCAGGCCGGATGTTCTCCCAACTGAATCTTCCTTCTTCACCAGACCGTCTCTGCTCAAAATCAATAGGTTCAGGAGAGGCACACCACACTGGTGTGGAACGACCCGTGAGTTGGGCTAGAGTAGAAGACTTGTAGAAGCGCATGCCCTTGTCTGAGGACCATGATGCATGGTCAAGTAAAAGCAGACAGGGAACAAAAATGCCTACCAATGGAAGCCTTGACGCTATGTTTCAACGAGGTTAATCCCGACTCGCTGTTCCTGTGCACTTCTACGGGCAACCCAATATCAGTCACGGAGTCATTCTTGACTTGACTCTCTTCAGATGGCCGCTTCCCCACACTTTGACTAAGGCCAAGTGCACTGATGGACCCGTTTCGTGACGACAATATCTGAGCTGACGCGCGCACACCGATCTTGGCGACCTCGATCTGGCTCCTTTCCAAATTTGACGATGAGGAAGATATCGTTGTTACTGTTTGGGTGGTAGCAGGTCTTCCACCCTCGGCATTGACATCTTTCTGTTTCTCGACTTCAACAGGAATCTTGCGCTTAGCCTGCGCAAACGCGGCTGCGGCAACAACCTCTGCCTCTACCCCGGAGTCATCGTCGTCAGAAGAATCTGAGCCAGTGCTTGTCCGAGTGCGGACCGTAGAGCCATGATCACCGTGACCGTCGGCGCTCGTATCAGCCAGCCTGTTCATCTCCCTCAATCGTTCACGTTCCCTTTCCCAATCCATCATCCGGTCTCTGACACTTCCCTTCGTAACCGTCGTCGCGCCGGACAAATTGGCTGCCAGCGAGATCGACATGGCAGAGGTGTCTTGCTCCGTCAAGAAAGTCTTGGGACTGAGAGGAGTGACTCCGGAAAGTCCGTTAGGTACACGCACATTGTTGCGAGAGGCATGGACCTGGGAGGACAGGCCTTCGTTCTCCTTGTTCTCCTTCTGCGTGGTTGTACGACCCCTCATATTCACCTTTCCTCTGTCCTTTTTCTCCCCCCCATGCCTCATCGGACGCCCGACACCATGTGCGCCCAGATCAACGTTCCGAGCGAGCCCTGTGAGATCTGCGAGCACACCAGCGCGACCACGGGCCCGGGGTGGCTTTCCCGACAGTTGTTTCGAGACCGAGGTCTGGGCTGTATGGAAAGGAGTCTGGCTGGAAACGGTGGGTGTTTGGGGAATGCCCCGCGGGGTGAGGGGGTGAGGGGGTGCACGTGTGCGTGTGCGATCCACTTCGGGAGTCTGAAGATGCGCAAGATGAGAAAGTGTATGTTTCTTCTCCGTGGTACTCACTTGTCCGGAAGGAACGAATGACCCCTTCGTAACACCAGATACCGAAGTGACGCGCGGAGAAGGTTGCCGGGGTCCAAGGGGACGTCTCATTGAGGAATTCGAGTTGAGTGAGATCAACGTTTGCGTCTGGCGTGTCATCGTGTTCTCCCGACCTTTACGAACACTAGCATCTTTCTCCTGATCGGATTCCGTTTCCGCACCAATTTGGCGTTGAGGCTTGACAATAGGTGAAGCTTGGACGGTGGACAGTTTTCTCGTGCGTTCTGCAGTAGAGATACCAGGAGGTGTGTGTAATTTGGGTTGGGACTTTGATCGTGAGTGGGTCCTGGTTCGTGCCGCGAGCGAGACAGAGGTAGGAGATGCTTGTCCCACCATGGCACGGCGGTTCGACGCCATTAATGCTTCGGAAGGTGATTCGGGTGTCCGGGATTGCGAGGCTGACAATGTTCCTGAAGCAACCCTCGGTGTAGATTCCGCCCTCGAGGCTGGCCGTGAACTAACCCCCATTCTCGATGCAGGCCGTGACACGGACCCCATTCTTGATGTTGGTCGCGACGCAGAGGATCGTGACGCAGATCTTGATGCTGACCATGGAAGAGATATGTCACGAAGACGCGACAGTGATGGCTCTTTCTCTTTCTCTTTGTCCTTGAAGGAGTCCCTAAATGAATTGAAGAACGAAGGCGTCCTCGCGTGCGCGCTGGACGGGGCCGATGCCGATGCCGATTTCCCTGCGAAATGCGTTTGAACAGAAACATAAACGGTATTATGGTTAACCTACTGTGCCCGTGGACAGGAGTTACCGGGGTCACGTCCCAATAAGTATCTCCCATTACCTCCGCAGCTGTACACCGCAGATCAGCATTGGGGACGATCATGCGTTTCAGCAAACATTCGAGAGGCTGGGACATGGAATATTTGCCAACCCATTTTCCCCGCATCTACGTCACGCCGTTACACAGGTACGACCTCAAAGCAGAACAAGCATACATACAGTTCGATTCCAGTATTTCTCCAAGTCTTCCTTGTTTTCGAAAACCTCTCCTTCCTCGTATTCGAAAGGAGTGCGTCCAACAAGAATTTCGAAGAAAGTTACTCCGAGAGACCAAATGTCGGATTTTCTGGTGTCGTGAGGGAGTCCACGAGCGCGCTCGGGGGAGAGATACTGGAGGAACAATCATGTGAACAGCGCAAGGTCGATGCATGATGTCATACCTCGGGTGTACCATACGTCAAGTTACTGTGAAAGGCTTTGGGAGAACTAAGATCATACTTCTCAGCAAATCCGAAATCGACAAGAACAGGGATATTGGCCGGAGAGAGCAGAATATTGGCCGGCCTGAGGGGAAGAGTGTTGAGTATTACATTGACTTATACTTGAATTAAAACCAGGATAGTGTGCACGTACTTGATGTCGTTGTGTACAACACCCCTGGAGTGAAGGAAATGAACACCAGAAAGGAGTGATTTGAACCACTTCTTTGCGCGTGGCTCTGATACCTCTACAGGGACAAGGGCAGGGAGGTATGCCCTAGCAACGGATGAGTTGAGCGAACAAAAGCAAGGACAGAGACCGACATTGTGATGAGTGCATAGGAAGGAGTAATGATGAACGAATGAAATGGGACGATGGATGGATGTGGGTCGTTCTTAAACGATCTAACGATCTTCATTTCATTCCATCTAACATGTCCGTGGAGGTCAGTTGAGTCGAACGGAGATCGGAGAGAGAAACGTACAATGAGCGTACTCTGGCAGCCGTGGTGGAGGTTTTGGAGCGGTGAACGAGCTTCACCGCGACCTCCATATCCTTGACTTTGCCAGAGGAAGACTTTGGACGGCAGAGCCATACACTGCCCCAGTTTCCAAAACCGATCTGAAGCGAATAGGGTGAGCAGAATGGAAGAAATTATGGAAGAGCATACTTCTTTGACAAACTGAAGACGTTCTGCAAGAAGATGGTCAGAGAGCGAGAAGACGTCTGATACTTCTGAGGGCGGGTCCATGATGGTCGTCGATGTCTGGGACGTCTGAGAGGATACTAGAAAGGCTGGAAGAGTCAACTACAAGTACAAAGCAAAGATATAAGAGAGAGTTAAGACTGGACGACACCACACCAAGACGCGAATCGGCTTGCTCTGAGCCTACTCGCAGCGACTTAATGTCACTCCTCAACTCAACCCCTGGTTCA
>JBBPSC010000406.1:0-18755 GCA_038093395.1 Baorangia bicolor
GACACTACGACTCGGAACTCAGGGCACCGGGCCATGCCTTATTGCAAGGCAACCTACTTTCTATGTGCGCCAACCAATGGAAGCAATCTGCGCTACGACGACCCTAGGTGCATATGAAGAATCTGCTCATGTCGAGTCAACAATTGCCATACCAATCTACTTACAAGGAGTAATAATACCATGTAGTATACGCTGCAATATCACATACCAAGTTGAGCATGCGAGACAAAATGTGTACCCCCCGCACATCTGTACCCATCTCCCTGTCTGATCCACTGAAATCCTGCGCAACAAACACCCATGCGTTCAAGCTTCCGCTGGATCTCTACTTCCGTCTGCTTCCTTGCTGCTTCTTCCTGCTGTTTCTTCTTCAGGGCGGCAACGGCCCTTTCCCTTGCCGCTCGTACCTCCGCTTCGCGGCGGCGCGCTTCTTCGAGCTGACGTTCGATCTCACGCTGCTTTTCCAGGTTGTCCTTGGCCGCGGCCCTAGCACGTTCCAGTGCCGCTGCCCGTGCCCGCGCAACTTTCTTCTGCAGCTCAGCCTTCTTGACCTCTTGTTCGAGATCCCGTTCTTCTTCCGCGGCTTTCCTCTTCGCTTCCTCCCCTGCCGCGATGTCTGCCTGCAGTTGATTCCAGACAGCGTCAGAGACCCCGTCATCCCGTGTCATTCTATAGTTCGGAGGCTGACCCCCAGTCGATACCTTTGCAGGCGGGGGGCGTGTGGTGCGTTGTTCGGTCGATGGGTCTCCCCATGAGGCATTCGAATCTGGTTGTTTAGGCGGCTCGCTCGGGGGCGCAGACGGTGGGGGAGGCGGCGGAGCACGCTGGGATGCCTGACTCGTCGATGTGGACATGGAAGAAGGCGGTGGTGCTGGGCCGTCCATGCTCGCCATTGGCATGGGGCTAGAGGAGGATACAGTGCGAACTATACCTTGCCGGGCCAGCTGCGCCTGCAGCATCGATTTCATGACACCCAGAGCCTCTCCCGCCGAGAGCGACACCGAGGTCCCACCATTAGCCAAGTTAGCAAAGGCCGTTTGAGTCAACCTCTTCCCGAGTGTCTTGACATCACGTCCATTGCCCCAGGACGGAAGTGCGGACATCTGAGAAATGACATCTTGCATCTCGACGTAGGCAGGTGAGGTCTTGTCGCCGAGTTCGGGAACGATGATCTCGTTCTTCTGCAAGTCCTTATCGAGGAGCTCCAGACATTGCTCCGAGGTCATATTCTGGAAGATGATCTCCTCGGAGAAACGACTGGAGAGGCCGGGGTTGACTGCCAACAGCTCGTTCATCTGGTGGTCATAGCCAGCCAGGATGATGACGAGCTTGTTCATGAAGCGCTCGTGGGTCATCAATCCCACAATCTCGTCCATCGCCTCTTTCGCGAAGTGACCTTCACTCAGTCGGTAGGCTTCGTCGATGAACAGTACCTTGCCGAGGGCTTTCTCGAATATCCCCTTCGTTTTCGGTCCCGTATGTCCGACATACTGTCCGACTAAGTCGGTCGCAGAACACTCGACCACTCCTTTGGAAGCCAGGAAACCCATGTCGTAGTACACTTGTCCAAGCTTCCGAGCCGTCGTCGTCTTTCCCGTACCTGTTCTGCGTGAGTAGTGTACAGATCCTCGACTGGCTAACACCGACCTGGTGGTCCCTTGAAGACAAAGTTACTCGGGATCTGGGTACGCATATCGAGATCCTTTTCTTTCATCGCTCGGGCAATCTTCTGGTACTCGTCGAGTTTTCTTATGACTTCATCGCAACCCACGACGTCCGCGAACATCTTTGCGAGATTTCCAGACGCGTTCTGACCCCTGTCAAAATCGGGATCGATGTCCTGAGGCTCGAACACGACGTCCATCCTTTGAGAAGCAGGAACAGATGCCATACGTTTCTGATACCGCGCTTTGGCCTGCCCCAACAGATTTTCGACCTCTCCCGCATTGCCAAAGTTAGGGCGGTTCTTCATTCGACTGAGCAGCTCGCGTGCCACTTCCTTGGCGTCGTCGGTGGCAGCCAAATCCTGATCTTTGAGCTTGTATTCGAAGATTGTGAGGAGCTGCGGTTCTGTGAAGTCATCAAAAGTGAAGGCGTTCTCGATCGCAAATCGTCGAGCTAGTCCAGGATTGACGTTCTAAGGACGAGGGTGTCAATTTTCATACAAATAACCCATACAGCGACGCTGTTACCTGGAACATCTCCTCCATCTGGTCCGTGTATCCAAGGAGAAGCACACACCGATCCTCGCCGGGAACACTTTGGATCTCAGCGACCATCGTGTCGATGACCGAGGTCTTGTAAGGATCCGTCGCGTTCTTGCTATACAACATGTACGCCTAGACGCTCATCAGACCCCGTTGGCTTACACAGACGGTGCAACAAACCTCGTCAATGACGAGCACCTTCCCTTGCGTGCTCTCCAGAATCGACTTTGTGTTCTTCTCCGATTGTCCCAAGTGCGCCCCGACGAAGTCTGCCGGATTTTTGACCACCACTGACGAGACGAAATCTTAGCACCGTAGTACGACATATGATTGAACACGTCGCCTCACCTTCACCATTGCTCAACATGCCAAGGTCCGCGAGAATCTGGCCATACAACTTGGCGACCGTCGTCTTTCCTGTCCCCGGTGAACCGAGGAAGACCCTGTTGAGAGAGACCTGCATCGGCTCCTTCTCCGCCAGTTCTCGCTGATAATTCGTCTCCAGAAGCGCGAAAAAGTTGCGCACAGAATCCTTGACGGACTCCAAACCAGTTAGTCCCTGAAGCTTCGCCCATGGTGCGCTTTTAGGCAGGACTTGAGACGGATCAGGCCCAATCAGATCCTCCTTTGTTAGGAGGAAGTCGTCCACCTGCATTCCTGACCGGCGCTGTTTCTCGACTCGCTCGGCCTGACGTTCGCGGATTTTGGCAAACATGTTCTGCAACGCACGGGCGTTCCCGAAGCCGGGTCTGCCTCTTCCGCGACCCAACCGCTTGACGGCGATGCGAGCGTACAGTCCATTGATGCCGTCTTCGACATTCATCCGGCCATTGTAGCGCTTGTACACGAGATCCTCCAGCATCGACAACAGCTCTTTATCGGTGTAATCCGCGAACGTGAGCTGATAGGGTACACGACTAGGCAGCCCCGGATTGTGTTCAAAGAACTTCTCCATCTGTTTGCTGTACCCAGCGAGGATAAACACGAGCGTGCCAACTCTGTTCTCCATCTCCGCGAGAAGGAAATCCAAGACTTGTCGGCCAGACTGATCATGCTCAGTGACGAGCTGATAGGCCTCGTCGATGAAGATGGCACCTCCACCGGCCTTTAACGCGTCATCGATCAGCTTTTGCGCGCCTGGCACCCCTTCAAAGGAAAGCTTGGAACCCGTAGTCTCCAGGAACGCGTTCCCTGGGAGCGCCTTGATGGACTCGAGGAATTGTGCATAGAGCCTTGCAACCGTGGTTTTCCCTAGAACGTGGAGTCAGCGCCCTTCTTCTTCATGTGTCACAATGCGTCGCACCTGTGCCTGGGTTCCCGAGCAAGACAAGATTGATACGTTCCTTATCGATAGGCACGCCTTGACGGCGCATCGTGTCAAGGCTACCTTTGATGCGCAAGATCTGCTCCTTGACCTGTTCGAGCCCAGTCATGTCCATGATCTTGTCGATGGCGTCATTTTGCACCCCATCCACACGCTTCTGATTCTCCCACTTATCTCTCGCAGGAGACGGGAACATGGGACGGGGTGGTGCGGCAGCATTGGAAGTGGATGGGGCGGGACCGTTGGCAGCACCTTGAGATGAATTCTCAGACGGCGCCTTCGCCTTCGCAGCCGCCTGTTTTGCCGCGTTCTCGGCATCACGGATCTTTTGCTTCGCATCCTCGATCTCCTTCTCCTTTTGCTTTATCTCGTTCGCTCTGTCTTTTTGCGCCTGGACATCGTTCAACGCCTCCTGCTGGAACTGCAGCTTCGCCTGGAGTTCAGTCATCTTCATGTCGTACTCGCGCTGCGCTTTATCACGTTCCTCTTGAGCCTTAATGTCCAACATGGCCTGTTTCTCGAGCCGCTTGGCCAGACGATCACATGCAGAACAGGTTGCGGGACGCCCCTGGTGACACTTCCAAGACATCGTGTGCACGTCAACGGGGCACTTATCCCGAAACTGGTACGCACACAGCATGGAGGAATGGATGTCAGGCTGACCAGGAGCCGATCGCAATGGGTGACATTTCTTAGTACACGGGTGGAGCTGGCATTTCAAAAGCAGACCACTAGCGAGATAGCGAGTGAAACGGTGCATTGAAATGGAGAACTCGATGATGCTTACCAGGGTTCAGTGCATCCCCCGTCGGGGGATCGAACGTCAAACTCGTCGGACTCCGTGAGGGTCACAGTCCTTGCGGGATGCCTCTCACACTTGATCGGAAAGCCATTGTAGACATACTGTCCTTTGTCCAGCATCGAGAAGAACTTTTGCCAGAGCTTAGTTCCTTTCTTGGAGTTGAGGAACGTGTGCGAGTTTCCGATCAGAATCAATCCATCCCGTGCACGAGAGAGAAGGACATTGACACGCTCAGGGGAAACCATGAACCCAATGTTGTTGTCAGGATTCGACCGAGTCAAACTGGCGATCACAGTGTTGCTTTCTTCTCCCTGGTAGTTATCTAATAAGGTGGTTACATACACCGGACGTTATACTTTATGGAAACCTTACCGATTGTCGCTAATCGTATCCCAGCCTGGTGAGCCTTGGTAGCCACCGGGCCCGCTTGACCCAGTAACCCGGCCTTTTGCAAGTCGTTGGCATCCAAATCGTTCAAAACCGGGTCGTATTCATTCTGCAACGCGTCACGGAGCTTGAACAGTTGGCCCAAATACGGGGTCAGGACGACCATGTCCGTACTCTTGTATCCTTGTTGTTTGAGGTAACGCACAATCTTGAGGACCATCTCGGCCTCGTACGTGTTCTGCTTCGATGACGTGGACCCAGCGTCCTTGCGATCAGCGATTCGTGTCTCTTCATCCTCGGGATGAGCATGATTAATGAATATGATGTTGGATTGAACACCACGGATATTGGGCCTGTTTCGTGTACTCGGATGGTCGACGAGCTCGGGATAGGTCAGCTCCCGGATGAACGTGGAGATCTCAGGCCTCATCCGGTGTTGTGTTGTCAGAGTTTGATGAGGGAACTCCTTCAATACGAGGCGTTCAAAGAGCGATCTATTAAGATCGAACCCTTCCCCTTTCTCGACCGTCAGCTGATAGTTGTTGACTTTCGGACGAAGTTGTCTGTGATGGGCATGAGTGCTCAAAGTATGATGCGCAGTGCAAAACTGACACATACTTGTGGTCACCAATGAGAATCATCTGGCTCGTCTTTGCGCCCAACGCCGTCAGAATGTGACTCTCCAGGATTTCACCAGCTTCTTCGACGAGCAACACATCCGGACTAACCGCGGCAAGATCCTCAGCATACTTGGCAGCCCCAGTAGTCGTACACCCGATGATCCTCTTTTGCTTCAGGAGAGTCACTGTAGATTCACCGAACCTGCGAGTCAACTCATCTTGAGCGCTGTTATAGTCCCTGCCAACGTTGCACATATCCGCAACGAGACCCATCACGATCTCTCCTTTCCACTTGCCAAGCAATACTTGACGAGAGGGGGGATCCATGCTCCAGACGGTTACCGCATCGCGTACGTTGGGGTGGTTCCTGAGTATACCGGCGTCCCACCCATTCGCCCATTGCCATATGAGAAGATCCTGTCGTAAAGGCTTCCCCTTCTTCCCCACGATCTGCGATCCGTCAGGCGCTGACGGAACCTGGAACGCATCCCAAAACTCAGGGTCTTCGAATTCTATGTGGGTGAGTATGTCGTCGAGCGAGATTGATTCCTCTACGTTCACAAGCGCCTGAAAAGAATTCTGTAAACGTTCCACCAGAAAGCTAGCCCTGGACTTTGCTTGCTCGATGAGGGTCCACTCCGCTTTAGAGCGTGGGTGTCTGGTGCGTTCGTGGGACTGTAGCGCGAGGTGCTGCACGCTTGCGCTGGCCCGTCCACCGATACGAACAATCGAGTCAGCAGCAATACCGATCCCAATCAGATCTTCGAGGAACTGGTCAAGGGCGTGGTTGGTGTAACACACAACGAGGATCGTTTGAGATGTGTGATCATGGATCGCTTTAGCAAGAAGAGCACCAATGAAAGACTTCCCGGTACCTGATATACAATTCAGATGAGAATGCGCATACGGTTGAATGGTTGAAAAGTAAATACGTACCTGGGGGCCCTTGGATCAACGCTACACGCTGACGTAATCCAGCAAGGAGAGAATCTGCCTGAGATCTATCCAGCTTGACCGATTTAGACATCGTAAGGATCGACTGGAGGTCCATGGAGGGATCACACGAGAGTGCCCGCGTGATCTTGTCGACCTGTATGGAAGGCGATCGAAGTGTCTGCCCCTCCTCCCAGAACAACAACTCATCCGCCAGAGGAACGAGCTGCATGTTCTTAAGTACCTTGAGAACTGGTTCGTATGCGAACAAGGCCGTATCGATCTGAAGCAGCTGTACGTGTTGGGCGGTGCTTAAGCGAAGGAGAACTTTGGACGTGCTGGCTTCACCCTCTAGCTGGAGGACGATCGTGGGGGGTTTCTGGGCGAGTAGATCTTCCACACGGAGGACGGTAGCGAAACAAACGATATGTCCATCTGCGATCAGACAAGCGAGCGATTGGTTTCTGAGAATCTTGAACCCAACAGGGTCATCTGAGAGGAATTTTTTCCTATCGTCAACATCCTTTAACGCTTGAAGCTGTGGGAAGTCGTGATGGCATCGAACGACGAGTCCCCAACGGGTGCCTCTATCCTGCGAGCCGGTATACACATCGATCATGGAGAGCCCGTTGATATGGAGACCGCGATGCCGCCCAGGCTTCTTCTTCAACGCGATTTGGAGCTCTTCACGCATGTCATAGATCATATCTTCTCTGAGCATGCGAAAAGTATTGTCTAGATAATCTGCGGTGCGACTATCGTATGCCTCCGGATCTTCCAAGACAGAAGCGGGTCTGATGAAAGGGGGCTGAGTGCTGAGAATCTCGTCTGCTGTGGGAAGGATGGCAATATCGCGGAAACTTGGGAAGTCGTTGTCATGTCGGCCCCCCGGGCCACATGGATCACTAAGAGCGCCGCCAGAAGCAAAGGCAGCGAGGATGTAATTGATGTGGTGGGCAATCTCCCGCACTTCGTGATCGGAGGATTCGATTAGCTTGTTGATAACTGATGGTTTTGAGGCGAGCTCTCTATATGGGGATGCATCTTTGTCCTTGAGAGCGATCAGCCTATCTAGAACTTTTGCGAAGACGAGCTGACCCTTCTCCGTCAACGTTCCCGTCTCAAAACTCTGCGCGAATGCAGACCAGAAAAGAGGAGGGTCCACAATAGCGATAATGATGTGATCTAGCACACCTCCGCCGAGGTTTGCGGCGCGTAGTAAGTACTCGAGGGTATTGGTGGCGAGGCCATTGAAGAACGGCAGAGAGAGATCGAAGCGCATAGCATTTTGAATGGCAGGTAGTCCATGGGGACTGGAAATAAGATTGTCCACACACTTTGCGGTGTCCTCCTGGGCACAAATGGCCTCAAGGAAGAGGCGAAAGTTACGAGGGTCCATGGCGACTCTGCCGTGGAGGACATCATGAAAGCGTTTGTTGAGCTGATTAGCGCGAGCCTGGTTCATGTGGGGTATTTCAAAGAAAGCAAGTTCGAGAGCTGCTCAAAGGGACGCGGGGATGGGTTTTTTGAAGGTAGTAGTAGTGCACAGAAAGTTGAGCACGCATTCAACGCCTGGCAGGAAGCCTATCATATATGGTTAAGTGATGTCATGAGGATCAGCGCCGCGCTCAATTGGGCAACTCTCGAATCTCTAGAGCCTTTGGCAAGGTATCCGATAAGCTGAGTAAACCTGTGAACTCACACCTACAACGAGCCCACTAAACTTTACGCCATGCTTCCCAAGAAGTTTCTACTCATTGGAGCCGGATAGGCTATACCACGAGCTAGCTGCAGCAAACCCGTACAGTCCCATCGATCTCTACCATGAGTCGACGTACTGTACAACCACCCGGTACAGGGCGGAACCTGGGATGACAGCACCTAACTGGGAGACCCAGCTAAATAGCTCGTGATATAACGCATGATTGAGCACTACTGTGTGCCCGAGCCTTGGGATCCCTCCCTAGCCAGGAGTCAATACGTGCACTACAAGCATTGTAGCATGAGCTGTTCGACGATGCAGTATTCAGAAAAGCGACGGAACCAAGTTTGAAATAACACGTGCCACTATCTGGAAGAACTTGATGGAGAAGCATGCCAATGCTGGACCCGCATTTCTTCGAATGTAAAACCTTAGCCAGGCGCGTTGCTAATGGGTACCTGAGTCGTTACCAGCCTTCCAATCACAAGTATGATGGAATCTCGAAAAGGCTGAGGCTTGAATATTTGAATGACAAGTTGTTACTGTCTCGTCCAGAGCAGACGACCGTCGTCTTGCGGAACGGAAAAAGAAAGAAAATGGCACATCCGATTCAGAGACAAACCGGTTTTCGGCAGTGTCCGGCTACGGTTGCCGATGCAGGTCGTCGTTAACAGAATCTGAATTTAAGGCCTGACATTCATCCAGCCTACTCAGCAACAGCGATGATCACAAGTACAAAGTCTGTAACCTAATTTTCGGATCGTCACCCTTTTCGGACCACCCGACTTCAGACCTAGGTATACTGATCGCGTTCCAACTATTTTCATCCATCCTTGAAAACCTCTCGCTGCATTGGAAGACAAGTGCCTTGTTTGTCTCCCACTTTTCCCACTTGGAGTAGGTCCACCTCGACTCCGCAGTCCAATGCATTTCTTGAACCGGTCTGCGCAACAGGATAGCGCAGAGACGTTCTGGAGTGTCCGTCATTTCCGGGCCGACGATGTTCAGTACACCGAACGCAAATTGAGGGCTTATTACCATCCCTTGACTTTCTCCATCCCAGTCAGACGCCGTGCCTTGGACCACCACGGGCTCGCCAGACAGAGGACAGGAGATACGGATGTCAGTGGGGCGGTAGAAAGTGTTCAGATCTTCATTGTAAGAAACGCGTGCAGGGACGACCAGCATCTTCATCGGCAAGCCTAGGTTGGTCAAAGTAACCAGCTCTCCCTCTCGTGCGTTCATGGACGCGAGGTCGTCCATTTCGATGTCGTCCCTATGTAGGTAGCACTCTGGAGAAGAAGGAATCATGCGCGAAGGGTGGACCTCCCGCGGAATAGACTTGCCTCCCCACATAAACCAGTCGCGGGAGTATCCAACCTCGAGAATGGCCGCGAAAAGCCTGAAGAAGGCGCGGTCTGCACCCTCGCCATAAGCAATCGATATGCTCATGCCAAATACTCCCATCATGCAATATGCCTTGTCCTCGGCTCTCGTGGTGACTCTCCGAGCAACCCACTTCATACGTTCGGGTAGTGATGGAGCATGAATTCCGGGCCTGAATTGACAAATAGTAGCCATATCCAGTCCCGTCGCCATGAATATGGCGTGTTGAAGCAGATGAAATTGATGAGAATAACTTGAGTTCGGGTTAATATCGCCCACAAGTTCCTGCTGCTCCTCGTCAAAATGCTCGATCTTGTCGTTCAGGAAGTTTGTGAGTGGGTACCAATTCTTGTTGTAGAATTTGAGTCGATACGGTGCAAGGATTTCCTGCAGGGTCCATCCACGGGTGAACCACCGGTCAGAAGGACAGTTGAGGAGATCTGTTGTTTCTGCAAGATACGCGATGCATACGTCCGAATTCAGATACCATGCGAACATTGAACGGATGGATTCGTCCAGCTCCGTGCTACTGGACTTGTCGATGCAGACCGTATCTGCCCAGGCGAACTCGATCCCGTAGTCCCTGTGTGCGATGTCACAAAACCGCTGTAATTTCCTGTACCCTCTCAGGGTCCTGTTTCCTCTCCTGCCGCGTTCGCGTTGCCCGCTAAAGTTTTTATAGCTAGGCTCCTCATCTTGCCACCATGTATGCGATAGGATCGCGAATCTCGCTGCCCCTCGGAGCCATTCAGAAACAGCTCTATCCTGCATAGCTTCCTCAGGGTGAGCAGCATCAGCTAGTGCGACCGTGCTGTTCCTGGATATCCCCGTATCCCCGCCTTTTTCGACGTATGTCTTGATCAGGTATGATGCTACCGCACTTCTTTCCATTAGCTCCATTTCTGGAAGCTTTATTACCCGTATGGGCATGTCGTGGAAGACATGAGACTGGAGTTTTGACTGGAGAATCTGGTGGGCTCGGAGACCATTGCTGCTGCAGAGTTCCATCAATTCATATTTTGAGGTGATCTATTAGTACATGCTCCTCACTCATGATGGGTTTCAAACGTCGAGTCACGAGGGGGCCTCTGTCTGGAGAGGTGCCGGTCAGATCAGCCTTGCATTCAAGTACTACCAGTAGCATGCCTACCGCTCTAGCAAGTCTCTAAGTTGTTCAGAGTTCCAGTCCTTGAATTGCTCGAGATGGAGAGTGGCGGGGGTTCTACGGCATCTGTGTTCAATCTCGAGCTCCAACGACAAAATGGTCTAGGTCACCCACGGCGTTGGGTCTACGAGACTATCTCCCGTCGCAACGCTGGTTGTTATGTATGGGTGTGCGGCAGAATAAAGAGTTTGGGGCTGAAACATTCCTTCTCACTTCACGGCCTTGGTGTTTTGAGCTCTGATCTGACGATAGCACATGGCAAGGCACGATCACATGGTACTCGAAAAGGTTGCTACAGCTGTTACATAACAGGTACAGTTTAATCGTTCATAATGCATACGGTTGGGACCGCCAAAAAGCCATGCATGAGAAATATGCAGTACCAGCGGGCATCCTGAAAGGAATGAGACCCACAACACCCGATTTGCTCTCAAATCCTATGTATTATGACCAATCGTACTGTACTGTACACTCGTTCGGAGGTGGTTGTCGCTACTCTTAGTTATACCGAGCCCCAGACTTTCCCGTAGTGCCTCCGGGAGCGCTCTTTTTGGCAGAGTCTCAACCACGGGTGTCCTAGAAAGTTTGGACATCAAGTATTGCATACCCAGTTCGCCTTGCGTCCACGAGTTTCAGGTCAGCTTGACGTACCTGGGGATGCTATGTAGCCCGATACAAGGGTTCAAACATCGATAGCACTGTCATGAAACCTGTGTATGAGTTCGTGCATTTAAAACACGAAACGGGCCGTCTTGGAGCAGACTCTCAAGAACCCCTCTGCGAACACTGGAACCATGCAATACCCTCCCTTCTCGAAGCGTTGCTTTACCACGTGGGCCATCGTCCTGCTGGTGTGGACGACTCTGGTGCAAGGTGCAGGTGAGACAAACACATGGCTACTCTTGTTCGAAGTGCTCATGGTCAGCACAAACGGCAGCCATCAACGGTGATCTATCCCCTGCCAGGCGCGGGGCCGGCGGCCTTGGTAAAACGGATGTAGTTGACACCGGTACGTCGGTCTCAGCTGTAGGCAAGTACAGTGCACGACGACTCATGGACACTCGGGCCACAGTAACGACGGAGGAGACAAACGTGAAACGTGCCAGCGGTCCCGACACGAATGTCTGGTTTTGGCCGTGCGGGAGTACGTGCGTCGCGGTGGTCGAATAGTCGCAGTGAATCAGAGTAAATGAGTTGTACGAGGCATGTGCCCCCAATCCATGACTGTTAGAGTGCCAGATTCGTTACCAATATGTACAGTAGCCATGAGCCATACTTCACTGCGAAGTCAGCATATTTGAAGTTTAAATTACATACATATTTCAGTTGCTCTTTGCTTGTCCCCAAAACCCAAGTTCTTCTAGACCTTATTTCAAGGACCTGTGAGGTTGAACGAACTCGATCCGAGCATGACCAAGATTGTGAAAAGGCGAGTCGTTGTCACCTAGAAATATTCACGTGCCGAAACGATGACACAACCGTTGGGCCCGACCGACGGGTTGCCATTTGGGTTTCCTCTCCTAGACGGGATGGTCGCCAGACCACTAAGACTAGCCACAACTGAGTAAGAATTGGACAATGATGTTGCGATTCATTACCTTGCAAGGTCTCTTGACGTGTGTCATTATTCTGCCCCTGTTGCTCTTCGTACACGGAACCGAATTACCTTGCTTGCAAGGTCTCTTGTCACAATGGAGCCCCTGTCTCAGTTCGTACATACAAACAAAGCGTACGTAAGCTAAATGCCCGTCATACGGTTTTAGGAGAGGAGTTTTTGTTGCGACACGGGTCGTTAGGTTTGTCGTTGAAATGGACCAAGATGGTATGTTGAGTGAAGACCGTATACGAGCGAAGTGAGGTCATCAGATGCGATTTGTGAATTGACAAAAATCAAACGCTGTAGTTAAAATCATTCCTTCCTTTGATGTCTTTCCACCATTTCGTTGTTTGTGCATCCAACTCCTGTAGCTGATCCTCTTCCAATAACAGATAAATTCCTCGTGACCATTTTTGAACCATTTGCTGTCAAAGTCGCAAAGAATTCGAATGTTGTCTCGACCTCGACTGTGGGAAAGTTGAGGGACTATCATACATGCACACTGACCATGTATTTACTTCCCCATGAGCAAGCAAGGTCTACGCCGACCCTAAGTCGGCACTTCCGAGTTGTCCAAAAGTGGAACGATGTATTGGCCGTGCGGGAGTCCATGTGCATCGGGACGGTTGAATAGCCGCAGTAAATCACAGAGTGAATGAGCTGTACAGGGGTGAGTGGGACGTGTCCCCAAGTTATGACTAGGTTGGAGTCGCAGACACCGGCCCGCTATGTGATGGATAGGCAATGTTGATCGTGTCAGCGACATAGCTCTTGCCAACAGCCAAGAGCGCATCAACAAACACTGTCAGCTAGTCTCAGAGGTGGCTATCAGCCGTTTTCGAGTTGAACCACAGAAATTTACCTGCTAAGTGGTAAATTTAATTACGTAACACGACCAAAAGCGGTAACCCCTGAGGTTGGGAAGACATGAGCGAGGCCTGTTCTGGGGAAAAGAGTGCAATGAGCATCTGGACATACATGAGTGCATAGGTTCTGATCGTTCTACGTGCATAAAGTGGGGTTTCGTGCGAGGCAGGCGCGTGTAAAGTACAAAAAGGGTGTAAAGTAGTGTAAAGTGCCCGTCTGGCGGGCGTAAAGTGAGTAAAGTATAGATACTTAGCTGCAAGATCAATAACTTGGCAGATACGTACTCGAATAGGCTCGATCAAAGCCTGTCGGCGCCGACATTTTGCTTTTTCATCCACCATCCTTTCACGCGGTATCGGCGCAACATGTAGAGGCAGTGAAGGTATAGGTTCCATGCATCGCCACGGTGTATCTCGTACACGGAACCAAATTGTCCGAAAGTGGTTGGGTTTAAAGTTGGTTTATACGAAGCTAATTGGGTGCAGCGTCACAGGGCAATCGTACATTTGCCTGCCGCCGTTCGAGGATTCACCATGTGATTTCTCGTGCCGCTCCGCTCGTCACAGAGGGAGCCTCCCCCTCTCTTGAGCTGCTCCCGTCGTCTCACCAGGTATGTGGCCTTCCTTTCATCTCCATCGTTGTCTGTAAATGTATTGATATTCTCCCGTCGTTTCGCTACCTTAGCTTCATTTTTCGTCACCCATTTCCCACCCTCCTGGGTTCTTTCGCATTTTCGCAGTTTTGTTCAGGTTTTATTTGGGCCAGTTAATGATCGTTTTTCTTGTAGCATCCGTAGCTGTCTCTCAATGTCACGAGGGTCACATGCCGTGGCCCGTCTTTGGCTGACTTGTTCCTGCGTGCTGCAGCCCAATTAGGACGATGTTGTGTAAGTCGAGAGTGGATTGCACAAGCCCCTTTTTGTCACTCACCGTGCTATCCCAGTGGCTTCTTCCTCAGTTCCGGATGTGTGTTCATTTTTTCTCGCCACCTATGGAAGAGCAATTTTTCGTCCTAGCTCCAACGAGATAGTCGGATGCGAAATGACGCAGGCCGTGTGGAATGTCGAAGGAGACTCAATACTTGACATTGCAGAAGTAATTTGCTTCAACGGGTCTGGGGAGGCATTTTACACACTATCTGTCCTTGTACTTATATCCAATAAAATCCTATACACGCAGAACCAAACACTCATGCAAGCAAGGTCTGGGTCGACCACAAGTGGTGACTGTAATGTATTGACAACTTCTAGCTCAAAAAGTGTAGGGTAACAACAGTTTGAAAACACAAATCTATAATAATCAAGGACCAGAAGAGCTTGATCCGATGTTCGTAATATAGAAAAATCGCCGGGTCTCGACACCCGAGGAGACACTGGAGGGAACTACACGACCACAGCTCTGCCAGAAAGAAATAATTTGGCATCCAACATATCAAACGACTCTTCGGAGGAAATGAAGAGACGATAGCATCCACTGTCATCCGCACGCTCCTCCCACTCCAAGATTATATCAGCGGCACCACTCATCTTCAGAACTCGAGCGACGGCCAGCCGAAGGTTACAGAGTATCGGGATGGGTCCATAGTTGAGCTTCTCGCCTTCATGTCCTTTTCCGAACTGAATTTCATCACCCTCCTTCAAATTGATAATCCCCGGGGCACAAATATTAGGATCGGTGGGAACCATTCGGAAGAAGTATTTGACCTAATTAATGGATCAGTAATGGTGATGCGGTATCAGTGGAATCACACCTCTCCACCATTTTCTTTTGCCTCAATTCCCCACTCCAAGCTATTGTATGTTTCATGAGCATCCAGCTGCATACTCATGGCGTTGCCAACGCTATTCAGATGGCCCACAATGACATCTCTTGCAGCGGCACCAGCAAACATGGCTATACACTTCAGAGTGGCTGGCTAAATGAACATTATAAGGAAACCAGTCGTGATTGCAATAGTTCGACGCAAACCTTTCCGTGTACAGAACTTGGAACGACGTGCGCAACAGCAGGATTAACTCCAGATTTATCGAAAGGCCTAAATCCCATGCCAGTCAACAGACAGCGCTCCCCATCACGTCTAAATGACTGCTCGGTACGGCGGTAAAGTGGGATGGTATGACTCCGAGATCAATATATGTGCACCAATGCCTTTAAGAGCTCTTGCTTTCGTTCTCCAAAAGCCCCTTCTTCGTTGACTTGCTTAAGGAGCTTGTACGTCTCCTCGTTGACAGCTTCACTGACGGAAAACGTAGTACTCGTCCCCAATTTTCGCCTTCCTGAATTCATGACTGCCGCATTGATGATGAGTCGTCAAACGTGTAAAGACAATTGTGCAATTTTACTCACATGCGACACCGAGATGAGTAAAGAACTCGGCTGCCATGTCTAACACAGGCTTGAAGTCGACGTCTTTGGGATCTAATCCCCGAAACAAGACCTCACAAGACTTGTGCGCCGACACGAAATCCTCCTCCTTCAGACACTCGACTGTGGCAAACGGTGAAAGTGAGCCTGTACGATTGAGTGATTAAAGTTTCTAACTGACTATTTTGCTTCAACTTTTCATGACAGGCCCCGAGCTGTTTCCAGAAGTGATCCAGGACCTCACCACCGAACTTTTGCGATTCTACAATTAGAAAGTACAATAGTTTAGCAGTAGGGACCTGAAATTTGCCGCCTTCGGTCCGTGCCGTCTCATCACGCCAGTTCCATAGATCATCCAGTTCGAGGATTGCCAGAGCGTGTCGTTCCATCGGTACCGTAGACAGGCTCATTAGGGGCTTTGATCACAGTGTTTAGTTGGTCGGGATAGTTGCACGCAGCGCAGTCGAGGGAAACAGCGGGCGGGATAAACTGTGTTCAGACCTGAAGATTTGACCTACTTATAGGGATCTGGACCACTAGACTGGCATTCAGGTAGACGCAATCTCCTAGAGTTGGGAATTCAGACTCCGCTTCGGCCACTCATGGCACGCTAGTTGGAGGATAATGAATCCGTTCAACTTCGTAGCAGCAGGAAATTAAATATTCATCTTTCCTAGAAAGTATATTGTCGAAGAGGTAAGAAGGAACCAAGTATGAGGTAACCGACAGCACAGGTTGTTGTCGCGAACCGAGCCCCGGTCAGTGACTTTTCGGTCATACCCCTAGAAAGTTTGGATATCAAGCATTGCATCCACGAAAACCAGATCACAGAGGCTAGACATGCGAATGCTATGTGGCCCGATTGGCACGCGCTCAGTAATCAAGCTCGTGTCGATACTAGCACTGTCATCAAACCTGTGTAGGGGTCCATGCCCTTAAAACAAGCCTGCTTGGAGGAGACTCCCAAGAATCCCTCTCTGAGAACCCTGTTTCGAATCATGCAACGCCCTACCATTTCGAGGCGCTGCTTTACCTTGTGGGTCATCATCCTCTTGGCGTGGACGACTCTCGTGCGAGGCGCAGGTGAGTCGCATACTGTGCATGGCAGCGCTTCCTGTTTGGAATGCTCATGGTCTGTATGAACGGCAGCCATCAACAGTGATCTATCCCCTTCGAGGCGCGCCCTCGGTCAAACGGTTGATAACCCTGTAGTGGATATTGGTACGTTGGTCTCAGTTGAGAGCAAATAGAACGCACGACTCATGGACGCTCGCGTTGCAGTCGAGACAGAACAGACGACCGTGAAACGTGCCATCGATACGGCTACCGACTCGGCTGATTGGTATTGGCCGTGCGGGAGTCCATGCGCATCCAGACGGTCGAATAGCCACAATGAATTACAGAGTGAATGAGCTGTACGGGGGTGAGTGGGACGTGTCCCCAAGTTATGACTAGGTTGGAGTCGCGGACACCGGCCCACTGGTGGGGTATGTGGTGGATAGGCAATGTTGATCGTGTCAGCGACATAGCTCTTGCCAACAGCCAAGAGCGCATCAACGAACGCTGTCAGCTAGTCTGGTGGCTGTCAGCCGTTTTCGAGTTGAACTCTATAATGTGACGGGATACATTTGCATTAGTACTTTGCTGCAAGATCAATTACTTGGCAGATATGTACCTCGAACAGGCTCGATCAAAGCCTGTCGGCGCCGACATTTTGCTTTTTCTTCCGCCGTCCTTTCACGCGGTATCGGCGCAACACGTGGAGGCAGTGAGGGTATAGGTATTGATCTATTCATCGCCACGGCCGCCCGGCATCTTCATGTGTAGCCTCACTGGCTGCCACGGTCTGCACTGGGTCCTAATGGGCCGGTTCTCCTTTATACCACGCAAGCGGGCGTTTGCTCGGCTTGTTATTTCCTCTTGTGCACATCAACATCCAGAACTTGGTCTAATCTGAATCGGTCGCTGCAAAGCTCAAGAAGTTGCCCGTCACCAATATGTTTCCTCAGGCGCCGGCTCTCTCAGCGCTCACGCTCGTAAAGCTGGGAGTCGTACTCCTCGGCCTGTTCAACCTCACACTTACGCTCAAGGGAACCCGTTCTCCGTCCATATCCATCACCGAACCACGTCGAAGTACGTCCCCTAGACTAAATGCACTCTCACATTGTCATGTATCCCCACACACAGTACGCATCAAAGACCGCCCCGAGCTCGAGCTCCTCCATCTCGACATACCCACCATGGGCCCACGCACCCTCTTCACCGAGGAAACAGTACACTACCCCACCAACGGCACGCTCGCCGAACAAGAATGGGCGTCGCTCGTACCAGAGGGGAACCACGGGCTCGTGCTCATGG
The DNA here is from genome assembly GCA_038093395.1 of Baorangia bicolor. Taxonomy (NCBI): domain Eukaryota; kingdom Fungi; phylum Basidiomycota; class Agaricomycetes; order Boletales; family Boletaceae; genus Baorangia; species Baorangia bicolor. Next base: position 17,712 of record JBBPSC010000406.1, read on the forward strand.
GCCCGGACGCACGCCCGTACGCGGTGACCATGTTCCACACCCTACACTGTCTCGATCGGATTCGCAAGGCGATCGGACGATCGCCAGAGACGGCCCAAGCGCGGTATCACGTCCAGCACTGTTTCAACTATGTGCGACAGATGGTGCTCTGCGCTGCCAATACGCGGTTGAACCCGACGAATCATGTGCAGCCGTCGGGCCAGCCGGCGGCGGATGGCATCGGGTTGATGTATGAGTGTCGGGATTGGGGCAAGGTGTATGAAGCGTTCGAGGCCAACTATGCATTGAATCGGACCATGTCGTTCGCGCAGGTGTGACCGTACAGTAGAGATGTGGATGTGTACACGTATATTTATACTAGATTTTTTCTTATTTCCGCGAGATGAATCCATTCTTTCTCTCCCTTTTTTTTCTGTTATTGGTGGAAAAAGGAATGACTTTTTACGTGGATCGGATGTCCATGGTGAACAAAGGTGACAATCAAGTTGGGGCTGGCATTCTACAGAGGTTCAGACTTCGTCTTTGATTTCCTGGATGAACGAATTGGAGTCGTCCTGGTCTGTCTTGGCGCTATCGCCCGACGAGACGTGCATGGTGCCCGAGCCGTCTGATATGCCTTGGTGGGCCGGGTGCATGATAGCTCGTGGTCGGACGGTCGATGCGAAACGCAGACTGCCCGTCGCGACGCTCCCATACTCGTCCGTCTCAAACGAGATCCCACAGGCGATACGATAGATGATCAACGACGGCGCAATGGCCTGTTTTACGAGAGCCAGACGTGAACACCATGATGTTGGGGAAACACGACATGCGCGACACATACCTGGACCGTACCCAACACCGGGAAGAACACGTTCTCGAGCGGACTGTTCAACGTGAACACCACCAACGCAACGATCACGAACACCGTGTACAATAGCGCGCTCTCGAGCGTCATTGCCATGTAGCCGAGGTAAAACGTTCCCTGCTGGGACCCGATAGCCCGAGAGATTGCCTGTCGGTGCATCAAGAGTCGTACGGAAATGAGGCAGGACGCGCAAATGT
>JBBPSC010000407.1:0-18731 GCA_038093395.1 Baorangia bicolor
GCAGGTCACGGATACCGGTCACGACTCGCTGCAACTCAACGTTGAGACGGCACACCCGATCATGCTGATCTGCACCAGGTGAATCGAGGGCATTGCGAATGACCGAGGTCAGCTGAGTGTACTCGTCCGCCAACGTCTTTCCCGCTAGGCCAGATGCTTTGACATCGTCAAGCGGGGAACGGAGGCGAGTGAGCTGGCTCCAAAAAACACCCCTGCCTTGTTCGAGAAGCTCGACTGCACGGGCAGGAACACGATTACGAAGACAAGCGGAGAACGCGTCCACTGCAAGCGACGAGGTGAGGTTCTTGAGGACACTACGATGTCGAGGTAAGGATGGGAGAGTGACCAGATGATGAACAAGTGATTGAAGAGATGTTTCATATGCTAGAAGTGTCGTGGGATGCTGGAAATGTTCAGCCACATAGATCCATGCTCGAGCGGCAGACAGATCGATGGAGGACACCATTTGGGGTACATGAGCCAACTCAGTGTAGAGACTGAATACCTCCTCCTTGTCTTCTGACTGACTCGTCTGTGTGAACCGAGTGTGGAGGAGGCGCGTGAGGTTCATCAAAGAACCGGATCGATGTGTATGCCCCGGCATGCGAAGTTTTAGTGCTTCTCGGACGAGGACAATGGCCTCGTTGAGATCCTCCATTTCCCCTAGCTGCTTGTACCGATCAGAGAGACGATTTGCAAGATTGTTCAAGGACATGGACCGATCTGCATGCCCTGGAGGGCGAAGGTTGAGTGCTTCCCGATCGAGAACAATGGCCTCGTTGAGGTCCTCCATCGCCCCAAGCTGCTCGTACCGAACGGAGAGATGCAGTGCAAGGTTATTCGAGGAGGCAGATCGAAGAGAGTGCCCTGGTGGGCAAAGGTGGACTGCTTCTCGGACGAGGACAATGGCCTCGTTGAGATCCTCCATGGCCCCGAGCTGCTTGTACCGATCAGAGAGACGGTTTGCAAGGACGTTCAGAGAAGTTGATCGAAGGGGGTGCCCCGGAGGGCGAAGGTTGAGTGCTTCCCGGACGACGGCAATGGCCTCGTTGAGGTCCTCCGTTGCCCCGAGCTGCTTGTACCGATCAGAGAGATGAGTTGCGAGGTTGTTCAAAGAGGTGGATCGAAGAGAGTGCCCTGGAGGGCAAAGGTCGAGTGCTTCTCGGATGAGGACAATGGCCTCGTTGACGTCCTCCATTTCCCCTAGCTGCTTGTACCGATCAGAGAGACGGTTTGCAAGGATGTTCAGAGAAGTCGATCGAAGAGAGTGCCCGCGAGGGCAAAGGTTGAGTGCTTCTCGGACGTGAATAATGGCCTCATTGAGGTCCTCCATTGCCCCGAACTGGTGGTACAAATCAGAGAGACAGTTTGCAAGGTTGTTCAGAGAAGTGGAACGATGAGGGTGCCCGGGAGGGCGAAGTTTGAGCGCTTCTCGGTTGAGGACAATGGCCTCATTAAGGTCCCCCATTTCCCCGAACTGCTTGTACCGAATGGAGAGATCAACCGCAAGGTTGTTTAAAGACAATAGCCGATCTGGGTGCCCTGGAGGGTAAATGTCGAGTGCTTCTCGATCGAGGACAATGGCCTCATTGAGGTCCTCCATTACCCCGCGCTGCTTGTACCGATCAGAGAGACGATTTGCAAGGTTATTCAGAGACATCGACCGATCTGGGTGCCTAGGAGGACGAAGGTCGAGTGCTTCGCGGTCGAGGACAATAGCCCTATTGAGGTCCTCCATTGCACCGAGCTGCTGGTACCGATCAGAGAGACGGATTGCAAGGTTGTTCAAGCATATCGACCGATCCGTGTGCCCAGGTGGCCGGAGTTCCAGTGCTTCTCTGTCAAGGACAATGGCCTCCTCGAGGTCCATCATCGCCCCGAGCTGGTTATAACGATCACTGAGATGAACCGCAAGCTGCATCAAAGAGACAGATCGCTCGCAGTGGCCGGGTGGGCAAAGTTGCAGTGCTTCACGATCGAGGATGATCGCCTCGTCGATGTAATTGGCCCCGCCTCCTTGCTCGAACTTGGCGGCAAGGGTTTTTGCCTGTGAATGCAACTGTCCAACTAGCAAGTATATGGTCATTTCACTGCTCTGCACGCCAACAGAAAGATACAAGTACCTTTTGAGCCCGCAAGCGCTGCCCAAATTTGACGGAACATGGTGGTTTGGAATGGGAAAACGCTGGGAATATTACGCGCGCGGGCCAGGACCGAAAAGGGAACGATACACAGGTTCTACTCCACCCAGACACCGCATGGACTCTTTATCGGGCGAACGTCAAACCCCTGCCAAAGGGCCGCCTGCACCCTCGCAATGAACTACTCTTTGGCTCTCTTTGAATCTCCCTCTTCCTCCTTGTTCGTTGCGTTCGATTGCATTGCACCTATCGGCGCGGGACATGGTAAAGATGAGATGAATGGACTCATGACTTCTCAGCTTTCAATCTTTGCACGGGATAGACCATGGTCGTCGTCCTCAACCGATTACTGCATTGCCTGTTCGATCCTCGTCGCCATTTCCCCACAAGGGGGTGTCAACTGCCAAGATGCTACCTAGATCACTGTCGGTCCACCGTGAGCGCACCCACATATCTCCTGCTAAACCACCTTGAGTACGTGTCATATTCGGTCTTCCTTCGAGTGGTGTGGCGGGCAAACCGTATGCGCGGATGATGAGGTCTGCTTTCTGGTAGTGGCATAGACGGGGAGCCTTCGAGGATGACACAGGCGTAATCATGTACTGTATCGCGTACACGAGCATCTCAACCGTCCAAGGCCGCCTCTGCGTCTAGGATACCAAATCTCCCGCGACGGGATGACAGAGTGTGAGGATCCGGCTTGGGGTGCTGAGAAAGCCCTCGTCAAAAACAATTTCTTCTGGGGTCGTCAGAGGGTGTGAGTGCAACGTGAAAATAGATGTAGTATGCCGTTCATCCACTGTGAGAAGACACCCTTCGACACCTGTCCCATTCCCGGAGAATGGTATGAGAGATGCATCTCTCGATCCTTTGTAAGAATCAGCAGGCTTGTCGTCCAATTCGCCCCATATGGGGGAGGATACGGGATAGTGGACGACTTTGGAGCAATGAGACAGGGCGTGCTGGAGCGAAGTCATGGTAATAGAGTGGGCGGCCAGCATGCGGGGGTGGGCAGGGTGAAGGTGAATGTTGGCGAAAAGCCTGAGGGTCGAGCAACATAAGTGTCCCCTGTGGAACTGGAATCCATTGAAATGGATCAGAGAAAAGTGAGGGTAATATTGGATACGAAACTATGTACCTTTGAAATCAATGTCCCATCTGTGTGGGAGATACGGAATGTGAACGGTCCCTGTGGTCTTTGAACAGTAGAGCGCCGACGAACCCAGCAACATGTGATGCTGCACTGAGACGACTTCTCCAGTGCAAGAGCAAACGTGTCGAGGGTGGATTGTAGGACGCAGGTGCGGAGACGACCTTGTTTTTCAACATCTGGGACCAATGCGAAGAAGGGCCGAGTTGTTGGTTAGAGTACACGCCTGTGGGCGCAGACGTAAACTGGCCCAAAGTTGAATTTCGCTATAAGTTGAAACTTGTCCAAGTCGGACCGCGAGTCGGTCGAAGAGCATGCCCTCGCGTCGGTATGGGATGCCAAATCCCTCTAGGCAGCGAAGTACATGGAGAGGTATCCCCAGTTTTTGGCATTTAGTAACCCTGACGAGTCATTGAACTAGGACTTGGACCCACTGTAGCCTACCAGTCGATGGGATTTGGCGTGTGGGGGACTTCGAGGTGACAGAAAGCGCCGAAAGGAGAGTTGGCTGCTTCAATCTTGGACTGGATGCAGCGGGAGAGTCACATTCATCGGAATGTAATATATTTGGGAGGTCAGTGTGCGATGGTCCCGGGTCCAGCCTTCCACAGGAACTCTGAGTCTGCAAGCGCCGAAAGGTCTACTTAAAGAATGAGGTTCCTACGCATGACACCCCCTCGCCTTCTCTTTGACCACAACGGATCGGGCTCTCATCTCGTGAGGCAGCTACTTCGCCATGCCACCCTACATGTCTCGCAAATACATCGATCTTATTCACCAAGCATCTTCCAAGTGGGTCAACTGGGATCCACTCGTCGAAATCAAAGTCAGTTTTATCGCAGATATCTCATCGATTTTCCAGTGTCTGAATATGTTCTTCTCTTGATCGGCAGGTCGGTGCTTATGGTTCACTCGACATGGAGAGGGGGAATTTCCTCGTGGAAGGCAACGTCTATGATTCCGAATTTCAGAAAGAGTTGGACAAGCACGGTGTGAGGATCAACTTGGCCAACTACCCCCCACAGGAAGGTCCAGTTGAAGGCGATTTCATCACCGCCTCGCGCGGGGCCAAACGTCAGGACTTCACAGAAGTGTGCGTAATGGTCTCATATTGCGACATGGCCTGATCGAGTATATGCAACCACAGGGACGCCCCTGGTATCGCCAATACATCCATCAAAGGACAGTGGGTATTCAAGCCTGGCAAGCGAGACGCCGTCTTCATCATGCACAGCCCTCGTCAAATCTTCCTTCCTCCCGATGTGGTACTGGAACCCCTCTACCAGGTTGACAAGCTCATCGACAAGTTGCTCGTCACAAGCATTTATATGTGCCCTGCGTACTCCATGTATCTGTCAGACAAGTGTACGGTCGCCATTTGCTTCATTGTTCTGCATGTCTCGCTGATAACGCTTGGCGATCCAGCGGGCGACAAGGTCTCTCTCGCTCTTGCAGCCCAAGCACCCACCACTGGTGTTTCCGGAGTCACTGCAGATGCCAGCGGCGGTTTCGCCTGGTGGGACAATGCCCAAACGGGTCTCCTTCGCAAAGCATGCGATCAGACGGGCAATTCTCCATTTATGCCTCTCTACGCTTTGAGACGTCCCATTAAACGAAACAGGAGATCTTTCGTGGGCAAGATTGAGCCCGAGCCATCGGGCGACGACTTGTCAGTATAGTCCACTTTCTGTGCACGCGTGGGTGGCCTGTTTACTGACACACGTTCATGTGTTCACGCTAGATGGTACAATGACTCCCCTCCATGGGACCCGCTCGATGAGGACGGTGAAGAAGATCCATTTGACCCGGTGAGTGGGTTTTTAGAGTTTCATTCGTCGCCGACCTCTCACACCATGACAATTTAGATCATCCGAGCGGTTGATCCATTCCAACTAGCAACTCCGCCACCAAAACACTGATGTAACTCATGGATCTCATTCTTCCCAACATTTGGCTTCCTTGTCTCCGTCGATATGACCGCTTACCAGGCTCGACGCCATGTATTGTATCACGATTTCGTGCGCTTCTTCCTTCTCTTGTAAATATCATGTGAGGACTAGTAAACCCCCTCATCTGGCAATTGACTTGAACATGTGCATCCGTCCATTGATTCAGGGTGCTGAAGTTGACAGGGAGCAGAGAACTAGGAAGTGTTCCCTCGAACTGTCCGTTATTAATTTATTGGTCGTATCACCACCAACTCGATACCCTTGGGACGAGTCCATGGAGGCAGGTGTGGATGCCGGGCACTCTACGGTAGCTGGGAAATTGATCAGCAGTGGAGAAGGAGCATTTGTTTTCATGAAACGCTTATTGGATGGGGAGAATCTAGGGTCCGGTCGTTCAGATCGTCGTCGAGCGTCGCTGTGGGGCATCAATGCATCAAAGGCGAAATGGAAGAATGTATGCCCAACCCGAGCAGTTAGCATATCTACGCCAGATCGAACGATCCGACAGATAGAGTTCCCCCAGCATTGCAAACGTCCAAACAGATCCACGTCTCTCCCTTGCTGCCTCAACCAACCTTCCTATCGCCAAGACAGTCACGGTTGTGTTTTTACCATTGCAATGATCCGTATCACATGAGCGAGGGGTATATCAAGCATTCTATTCACAATCGCGAGCATTACCCTGCACAGTCACAACTTGAGAAGAACCTCACCGCCGTGACCACATTTCCCCGCCTCACGTTCCATCTTCAATGACGCGTAGGCTTCTTCCCGTCGACAAACATATTCCCCGTCGCGCGAATCACTATTTGATCCATGTCTCTAGCCGACTGGTATCGACCTGATTCAATTGGTCTGAATGCAACATCGAGCAGGCCCTTCCCGTCATTCAAGAGTTCGGGAAACATCGTCATGCTCGAGGGCCCAAATGGCTTGTTGTCGATTGCATGTAGCAGAGTCTAGCTGTATGTTTCGCATGGCATTGTAGGATGTCTGCCGGACCTAGCGAACTTCCCGGGGGAGCATCAGTCGTCGAGTCTACTCAGCGCGCATTACAATAAACCCATAAGAACTCACGGGAATTAGCAAGTTAGGTCAGTGTACTTGGCGAGCCAGAGGGAAAAGGGACGTGCCTCCCGTGGGCCGTCAGCGTTCGTCGTTAGAACATCCTGAACCTCTCGTATTTGGGGTCTCATCACCCAAAAGAAAGAAAAATGATTGCCTCCGCACCAAAAACCAACTCGAAGCGGAAACGTGACGTCGCCAAAGATTGGATTTTGAATGTGCGACACGTAGCGTTTCTACATCGACACTGTCGTCGCTACGATACCCGAGCAGTGTACAAGGCATGAATCAAGGAAAGTCTGTTTAACGATGTCAAGCGGCGACGCCGGGCAACATCACGCCCAAGCTTACGCTCTCCCGGGTTAGAGATATGTAGGATACCAGTTCTGAGACAGATTGCTCCGTGCGGCGTGCACTGCCCCGTAACCACACGGATCGGAGGGGATTCCAATATGAAATGACGTCAGGTTTGCAAGCCCTCTTGAAGACAGTGCTGTCGAAACGAGCGGCGGCATGGAGGTGTTGGCAAGGACAATTTCAGCTACGGTATAACCGGATAATATCCTCTCTGGTTATCATATCGTCCGACCGGAAGTGCACCTTGCATATAAGTATGTTAGCATTCCTATCGCTCGATCAAGTCAGTTACTGGCACTACAAGGGACTTGTATAGAGAATATAAGTACCAGCGTGCCAACCCCTGTGAGAACCATCATGTTGGGGGTGCGTGGGTGGGGGAGAGGAAGCAGGGCTGTGAATGATTCATAAAGCCTGAGGGGGGCGGGAAGGAGCCAGGGTCGGGGATGGGGACAGGCTGAGAGAGGCTAATGTAGCGGCCGATGTGGACGGAGGTATGTTTGTCGAAGATTGATGAGAGTGCGGCTACAGCCGGGACGGCGAGCGGGACTGCGTATGGGCCCGGGCATGCAGTTGTGCAGCTCGAAGAGGCAACTAATAAATTGAGCTCGGACATACCAAGGAAGACGGAGGACGTAAATCACAATCGTTATCCTCGATGAACTTCCTCTAGATTGGCATCATTGGCCAGTCAATTTCCGTGAAGAGTGAATGGCGAGTGGACGGTTCATGAGCACATACGTTCTCTTTGAATGTTGGTCATCCCAGGAATAGCACGGTGTTGTTGGACTTGTCAGCGCGCAGGCTCCGTGATCATGCGATATCGAACAAAATTACCGCGTACTCGACACCGAGAATTCAATTGATCAACCATGACTTGCCAACCCCACTATGACGGCGATCGAACGACACACCGATGCTAACGCGTCGGGAGGCGCCTCACCTTCTGGGCAGGAGAATTCGATGCCTACTAGATGGATGTCGTAGATCATTGCTTGTCAGAAGTGCTGTAGACCCAGCTAGGCTGTCCACCGGTAAAGCTTAAAGAATGGCTTGTGTTTCGCATCCATGCTGGAAAGTGGCACAGACACATCCAGTTGGGCTCGCAGTCAACCCACCAGTCTTACAAACGTTTCAGTGTGGAACGTGTTCAAGGAACGAGGGCAATCAAGGTCCATGACACCTACGAAAAGAACGTAAATGGTAAACTGTCGCGTAGTAGAGCCAAGTTGGACAAGCCTGAGGCCAAAACCAGCAGCAGCCGATCATGGTCTCACGGCGACTCACGTTATCCCCCCAGGAACGGACAAGTCGACCAATGACAGAAAGAGGATTGTGCAAAAAATCACTTGTGGGCGACCTTCAGGGCCGCGCGTAAGTTCTCTGTCCTTTTCACGTGAATTCGTCGTTTTGAAGTAAATGAAAATGGAAGCACAGCGGTACGGGAATCAAAGCATCCATTCGTGTAAGTTGGGTTCACTGACCGTATGCCCTCTTTCAAGTGGATCGGGGGCGATTCAGAGTCGCCAGATTATGATACTGTGATTTGGGTTGCTCGTGTTGTGATGGGGAACGGAACCAGGTACGCACAATGGAAGAACGAGGTGAAACCGTAACCTGAAGTGCATCCGTACTCGATATCTCAGAAGGGGGCCACCAGTGGATTCCAAGTGACCAGAGGGTCTGTTGAAGTCAATGTTATATCCAACCAGGAACCTAAATTTTTAGGAATCGTTGACGAGACGACGAGCACTTGGAACCACTCGCCAATACGCCGCAAACGATGTCGTAACCTAACGGACGACCTCGTGCTGACGCGACGTGTCAGTACTTGCGTACGAAGAAGAAAAAAAAAAAATGATCAAGAGAGCACCTGAACAACCCGTCCGGGCCAAAGACGATCGCGACAAACAAGTGGCAATCGTTGACAAAAGAGTCAGTTTAGACTTTGGGGCCGAGAGGGGCTATGACTCATCACATACACCCGCCGTCGTCCCTTACGTAAGCGTATTCCTCTAAAGTTGGAATCCTGCGCTTTTCACTTTCAAGCAAATCCCTCAGATCATCGTCAAGGCCAAAGTTCACCCTGCCGCATCACGGTGAATTCTTTGGACAGAAGGACTGTATCAACACGTATACGCATCCACTCAGATCGGTCGCCTCACAAAAAGAAAACGTATACAGGGGAGAAACTATGTGCAGGGTCCGACTCCATCAGAATTCGATTGAGCACTACATAACACCGCCTCCGGAATCCTTTCGGGCCCCCGGTGGATGGGATTTCGCCGTATCTGACCCTTGCATGCGTCTTGACTCCACTCTTCGATTTGGTGCATCCCATACCAAGTACTACATTCTCAACTTGGGTACCTGCCACAAGATGCGCAGCAGGCGCTGATAAAAATATTGAACCTTTGCCAAGCCGGCCAAGTGTTAGTATATCGAACTGGAACTCGTTCCCGTGCATCCGAACGCCGTGTGCTAAACCGCAGCAGCGTTGGCCCGACAGACTTGAACCGCTGCGTGCTTCTAACACATCATATTGACGGTTCTTTACCTGGACCACCAATGGAACGTCGTCTCGCGGTTTGGCCCAGACGGCGAAGCACAACAAGTTGGAAAGAGAGCACATTTGCACCAAATGGTCGACATTGAGCGTGTGGGTAGGGTAGCACATCTCACGCAGGGGTACTGTACCATGTTTACCGCTCTATATTTATCATAGGTAGTACTTCTCAAAAGCATCGTCCGGACTCACTGACAAGCCTGAGATTCTAGGGTTGATACTTACGCACTTAGCAACCTCTGAGCACGTACGTGCCACGTCACCGTAGGTCACCAGGCCTGTGCGGCAGCCCACCCAAAGATGGGCTTGGATAGTCGAATCCAGTCCGCCAAATGCGAAATCGTACACCATCTACGAGGAATGCATTGAGTCGTTGGGGCTGCTGCGTTCTAGGCTTCCTTCCCAGGGTCATAAACCTGCTCCTTTATCCTTACTGGAAGTAAATATTCCCACCGATTGGCGTCCCTGTATTTCTCTCCAATAATGGCTTCAACGCGTGTTACTCGGTCGTAACAAACGTTGATAAGACTTGCCAGCTGGCCAACGCGAATCATTGGGAGATTGCACCGCCATTTCGCAGGCTCCAGGCTCCCCCCGCCCTCTCCTTTCCCCTGCCCTACCGATGTTGCCTCCTTACGCGCCGAACGAGCCAGCTGATATAATCCTTGACGAAGTGACATGGCTCCAAGGCGCGTTTATCAGCAGCCTCCTCTGCGGCGTGCAGATCACACTTTCCGCCATGTCCTTTTTCGCGGTGCTCAAACAACGCTTGCGTCGTCGACTACGAATCGCCCTCCTTGTATACATCTTCCTCTTATGTGCAATCATGACGGCTGGACAACAAGTCAGCTTGCTGTTCGTCCAGATGGGCTTCATCGAGTCGCGAAATTACCCAGGCGGACCGAACGCGTTCCTCAGTTACCGATATACGACGCCAGTCGATCTAGCGTCGACCAGCCTGTTCGTGGTCGCGAATTGGATGATGGAGTCGTTGTTGGTGAGTGTTGGTGTCTGGATGTCGAAGGTGTGATCAGCTTTGGGCGTTCAAGGTGTGGCGGTGTAAAGTCGTTTGTAGCACGGGCGAGCGACCTGTGTGGATCGGCGTCATCTTTCCGTCCGTGCTGTTGGTTTCCGAGTATAGTGCGTCCTGGTCTCCATCCTGGCCACGGCAAGTGTACTTACGCATGCCCTCTCACGTTCTTGTGGACGCAACAGTCACCGGCAGCCTATTCCTCCTCCAAATGCTGCAGGGTAGGTACACGATCGACTACGCACTCGCCTACTCGAGCCTGTCCCTCTTGTTAAACATCACCGTGACGGGTATCATCGCGGGGCGACTCTTGCTACATCGACGGCGGACGGTGAGACAGTTTGGACCGGGGCACGGATCGTATTACGCCAGCGCGGCAACCATACTGGTCGAATCGGCATCACTCTACACGGGTTTTCTCATCCTCGTCATCGTCTTCTTCTGCGTTGGCACACCGACGTCGAATATTCTCCAACAGGCGGTCGCACAGGTCGAGGTAAGCCGTCAATGGCCCGTGCATGAATGAACGCGAACGAATGACGTTGATGTGTCGACGTGTCCAACAGAGCATCGCGTCGTTGTTGATCATCTACCGGATCGCACAGGGGAAGGATTGGAAAGACGATGCTGGCGTGTCAACGGTGGACTGGAGGGGAGACACGGAGGCACGGGTGGAGCATGAGGTGGTCGATCTGGATATAGCGGCAGACCCTGCTCGGGCGAGTGTGCAGGCACCGTCTATATTGAGCAAGGAGGACGAGACACCGACCCCGATGAGCGCGAGTTCCGTCGTTGCGACCCTTGCTCGGGACGGCGCGGTATAGAAGCGAGTATACCGGTTACGATCGTGGTCCATTCGTACCCCGGGTGGACTTGGGTCCTAGTACTTGGGACAGGGACGAGGCGACGCGCCAGGTCGGATACCCATCGTGATGATTGTGTGTGTGTCGCAACATCGAGTTCGGACGAGAACGTTCGACGGATGTACATATGTGTCATGCCATTGTACATACCAGCGACCACAAACTTTGCCCCGAGGTTGGCCCAGCGTGTCGGACATGTTTGACTCGATGGACGCGGATGCAGATGCAGAGTGGTACAGATGGCTGACTACGCTCTGGTATAGCTTAGGTACACACAAGTGTCAACAGCTCTTAGGGTTAGGTATGCAGTACACTACGTAGCGTTTTACGGTAATCTGGAGTACGTAGTCACGTTAACATCCCCGCCCCGCCCTCTGTTGTACCAACGCTTGCTTGTGGGCGGTAGCGCAGACGGCCGCGACGCGACAGTATCCCTACCCGTTGAAAATGCCCTATTGAACCAAACGACCGTGCACGAAAATCTAACCCGATATGTATCCAAAATGATCCGCCAAGTCGTCCCCTCTTGTCCATGTTCCCCAGTTTTTTTCGACTTCCAACCCCTTCACACGCCCGCGCGCTTGGGTAAGGAAATACTCCTCTCGTCCTCTTTTCGTCCCACACTTGCCTCCTCCTCGTCTGGTCGTGTCGACAAGACATCCAACTGAATCACGTCCTGCTCCGACTGCGGTACGACGCGCGCATTCCACGAGAGCACCGTAGACACCACTTCATTATCGATCGACCTGGACCATCCTTCCCCGCGTGCGATCCGCCAAATGATGAGGAGCGACGTGATCGTCTGTAAACCAGCCAGCCGAGCCAAGGAAAAAAAAACGCAAAGCACGACAAAGCATCTCAGTCTCGAACCGACACGACAACAATACCACGCACTCACCTGGACCTGCTCAATGACTTGCTGAAGGATATTCGTCAAAGGACTCCCAATCACATACGTGACGATGACGATGATGAGAAAACCCGTGTACACTGCCGCAGATTCGACCACCACCGCGACGATGCTCACGTAGTGGTGGCCGTGTCCACGTCCGAGTTGGCTGACGATACTGTGTCGGTGGGCGAGCAACCGTCCGGCGATGAATCCGGTCGCGGTGAGGTTGAGCGCGAGCGAGGAGATGCTGTAGGCGAGGACATAGGTGGTGGGTGGTGTGGAGTGAAGGGTGTGGTGGATGAAGAGACTGCCAGTGACTAATGTTTCGGGTCGTGGCGGCGGCGGGGAGGGCATGAGGTGGGGGGACGGTCAGCGTGGATGACAGTACCATCGGTCCAACATTGGACGCACCGAACACAGCGATCAACAAGAGCAACGGAATGGCGACACCGAGTAACCATAGTTGCCCCCCCATACCGCACACCACGTGACACCGCCATACCTTGGACACGTGTAAGCCATCTCCTCGAATGTATCAATGCATTCAACCAAGACAGTCTCACCAACAGGGACTCCATCATCCAATTGGCGCACACGACCAAGATATTAGAGGCAAGATTGACTGGGATCGACCATTCATCATTGAGAAACGCACTCGGCCCACCGGGGTAATTTCGTTGCGTGATAAAGCCCATCTGGATCCACTCAAGGAGGAGTCCCTGTGCTGCCGTCGTGACCGCGAACAAGACGGCGACGTATACCAAGAGGACGATTTGCATGCGACTGTGCTTGAGGTTTCGTTTTTGGAGGATGGCGAGAAACGCCAAGACGGAGAGCGTGGTTTGGACGCCAAAGAAGAGGTTGCTGAGGAGGGCGCCTTGAAGCCATGTTTCTTCTTGGATGATAGTGCTGTGTGATTCGTTGGGGGCATAAGATGAAGACGACGTCATGAGATGATGGTTCGTTGTGGCCCGTACGAAACAGAGTACCACGACTTGGACCTCACTCAACACCAAGAAACTGAGGAAAAGAGATGGCGTTTCAAATCAGGGCAGAAGATAAGCCCAAGATACGAAGGTATCCAAGATAAAACGTGCATTGCGCGTCAACGGATAAGAAACATTAACAATTAAGGATAGCTTGCCCTTGATATTCGATTTGGCTTCCTCGTTAATCCTCGGGCAGAGTTCACGAGCGCGTTTTGGTCTGTAAACGAGGAAGGTGATCTTGACTTCGACTAACTTACTGATCGATGGGAAGACCAAAGAGATTGAGGGTTTCTTCCTCGTTCGTTACGATCAAGCTAGGCGCCGTCATGTGATCGGGGGCTGTAGATTAGTTCCGTGCAATGCGGGGCAAATTTTTTTACCCTGGACAGATTTGGTACATATAGGGTGGAATGGTGAATGTCAGATAACCATGACTCATGCGGCGTTAATGCCCAAAAGTCGAGGAGCGGGATCGACAGTTTTATCTTTTCCTCGTCACTGCCATCGCCGATCAAAGTTGAGCGCGGGCACAAGTATATGTGAGTTGAATCAGTTGATACATATCGCGATTCGCCTTCGCCATCGTCGGGTGCCACGCGTCTGCAGGCGAGGTGACATCGGTACGACCCAGTGGCAATGCGAAGAGCGGGCATGTCGTCTGCGGATGCGCGTCGGCCTAGCAAGGTGACCCGAGGTTCGAGACGACCCCTTGTGAAATATAGACGTTTGGATTCTTACACCCCGTTTGAATTCTTCTGTCCATTTGTCCCCCCTCCACGCACATCCGCGTCCGATCTCAGACTCAGATTGAAACGGACGCCACCAAACGGTCGTACGTGGTAAGGCACGAGCCCACGGCAGTGAAGGGAGGCGGGTGTCGAAGCGGTCGACAAGAGACGCGTCCGTGGTAATCTGCTTCTGACAGACATCGACAAGGACGAGGACGTTGGATGTGCATGCGCATGTGTTCAATTTGATGGCGCAGCGTCGTCCGTCGTCACGCATCGTGTCTGCGAGACTTGATCATGAACGTTTGAACACCGAACACGTCCAAGGAGCCCTCAGACGAGTCGAGGCCTGTGCCACCATGTCTCCCGTCGTCGGCTGAGGACTATGAAATAGAGTGACAGGATGCATGACCGAGCAAGTTTGGTGAGTCAGTACTCGTATCATTCAGACTCAACCAGCGACGTCACTCATTACCTTGTGGCGTTTGGCGGCGACCCAGAGCACGCTCTACAGCAATAGTATTCACATCCAAGCAAGCATATCCATCCACAATGCACCACGAAAAAAATCTAGAGAGATCGACAAAAAAAAAGGACGCTCGATCGTCCGTAATGCACCTCCAACTTAATGGGTTGAAAGAGAAAAAACGTGAACGTGAGAGCAAATTGATATACTGTAGAAACGTCTCGGACGGTGTGATCCATCGTGCAAGGTGGGGTGCTGTTGAAAAATCTGCTTTGGGAAAGCGAGAATATGAAACAAGGAACAGGAAAAGTGTAAGTACTATCGGGGTCGTATCGTATGTAAAAGTGAAAAGGTGAGGGAACAGAAATAGGACATCACAGAGACAACAGAAAGAGCAAACACTAGCCTCAGCCACGACTCCGGCTCTCGTTTTCTAAAAACGCTCCATGTCGTCCCTGATCATTGATCATGCCGCCATGTTGTATATCTCAGGGGTAGGGCATGCAGGTGAGTGGTATCAGTATGGTAAAGGTTGCGGAGGAGAGGAGAGGGCTGGATAGAATAGGAGAGTAGGTGAAAGACCGCCCGCCCGAACCTAGAGTCTGAAGACGGACATGGACACAGAGGGATTATGCCAGCACCTCGCCGAGCCACCCAAACATCTTGAACAGGCCCCACAGACATCCCCCAGCGATGATCGGTAAACTAAGATTGTCATCCACCCCACCGAGATCTAATACGGTACCCACGTGACCAATACCGTCAGTCAACACGCATATACGCAGCATAGAGCACATACCAAGAGCCTCTGCGATGCCGGTCACGAATCCAGCAACGACACCGATCGTGAGCAAACCCACCCATCCCGCAAACGTCGGCGGAGACCCGGATCCTCCATGGGCACCTCCGATGAAACTCTGTGAGACCCCATCCTGCCACGTCCACGTCAACCCGTGTTCTCTCGCGGGTGCGAAGAATGTCCAGAATCCCACGGCAATAGCCGCACCGGTGATCGTGGCGGCGGTGAAACCTGCCAGACTCTTTCGCGGTGCGAGTGGCAAGATACCAAAGAGGCGCTTGGGGAGGCGGGGTGTACGGCTGCCGTAGAGCCGGCCAAAAGTGGACGCGGCTGTATCGGCCCAGGAAAGGCTATGCGAAGATCAAAAATCAACGACGGGGTGGAACGGACAGAAACGGAAGACTGCATACATGAGTACAGAGACGACGGCAATATCGAGGGGTAGTGCAACGAGGACGGCATTGACGCCGAGTACATACCATATGACACCATTCGAGGATTTCTGAACGGACCATCGATCATCGGTGTCAGAGGGCCGTATTGGGGCACACACACCTTTTCGCTATCGCGCATGAAGATGCCGACGCACTTCTCGAAAGCGTACTCCAATGAAGGGTAACGCAGTCGGAGGACGTCTAAGGGTATCAACACAGCCAGTGCAGAGCTCAGCGCGACGATGACGTGCCGAGGATCCCCATTCGAAGTATAGAGGTATACCGTAAAAAATCCTGTCCAATACCCACATCAGCCACGGACGCACAGGGGGTAAGCCACGCACCAAATGGTACTTACCGATCGACGAATGCAGTGCCTTGCGCGGAACCTCCCAGTCGATCACGCTCGCACTCGGTTTATGAACACCGTTGGGTGGTGATGCGGTTCCGTTGGGTGTTGAGTTGGTGCGACTATGCTTGGACTTGCGTTTGGGTGAGACCGAGGTGGATGTGCGGGTGTCGGTTTCTTCGACAAGTTCTTCGATGGTGGACTCGCCGCCGAGGCGGATGTTATGGTGAGAGCCTTGGTTTGAGGAGTGTTTACGCCTGTGGGCTCTCTTGGCGGGCATGCCACCACCGGAGGGCGTCGGGGAGGAGAATATAATTTTCGGAGAGGAGGAACGACGGGGGATGGAGGGGGTGCGAGTGCGGGAGGAGGCGCGTCGTGGCTGGTCGTGAGCGAGGCCGAGCGAAAAGGCGTCGTTGGCGGGGAGGGTCATGATTGCGCCAGTGCAACAACCAAAATGCGCGCCCTCTCTGCACCCAGCGTGGCTGTGTCAAGACGAACACGACAGCACCGACACTCAAACGACCGCTTCCAGCAAATTCATGATTGACATTCAGATTTATGATATCGACTCTACAGTGAACCCCGACCCGTGATAATACAGATCAACGTTGTATGGTTTCGAGAGACTGTCCATGTTTCGGAGCGTTAAAACGAAGGCCGGGTAGGAAACAGCCTCGTCAATCGTAGTTATAACTCCGAGAATATCATAGTGTGACGCTCAGAAATTCGACAACGACCATGTTGTTCTGCAAAAAATGCTCATACAACGCCCACTCTATGGATGGCATCAGCCCAGCTCACCAAGGAGATTGACAATACGCACCAAGACAAACAAAACCATTCGAACGGGTAAGATGCCAGGAACATACTAACTGGTAGGCAAACCGCAAGGTGGTCAATTGCAGCGTGACACTGCTGGGCAATGTTGAAGAGTCGACGTGCGAGTGGGAAACCAAAATACATCGTGGGGAAGGAATTTTCGGATCTATTGCGCCGAAAGACTCGAATAGAATAGTGTCCACAACTACATCTCGCTTCCAACATCGAGTTGTGGAGCCCCACACTGACAGGCAATAGGTTCCAAAAAAAGGTTGCCACGCACCGAACCTCACTCTACCCGCATCATAGTTCCAAACGAGGGTGTCTCAGCTATGAACGTAAAACAGCGTATTTGTGATTTGGACAGTGGACACTGATCGGTACAGCATTGCGCCTCTCGGCCGTTCTTTGGGCCGTACTCCATTCATGATGTCAACCGCTGACATGTTAGCGAAGCGAATATGATCCCGTTCGTATGGGGATAAATCATAAAGCGAACAAGACCCTGTCGGCACCCGCCGACCTCGAGTTATAAAGCCTCGACTTGCTAGTTGGTCTTAAACTTGATCATTGATCACCCCCGCTCTGGCCTGCTTTGTTCGTACCATCATGATCAACCTTTACTTTGGCCCCGTCATCAATCCACAGACTTTAACACACTATCTCGCACTTCCTCGGTGCTTGATCGCCGTCGGGTCGGATGGTAATATCATCTGGATCGAGGAGGACATCGACGCATTGGCCCTCCATGACACTATCGCCCAGCATGGGTTGAAAGGTGACGAGTATACTCTTATGGACTTGAGCATAAAACCTGGCGAATTCATAATGCCAGGTTTGATCGATACCCACGTCGTACGTGATCTCGATCCTTTGCGCGCACTGAGTACCGAGTGTTCAAATATTCATCCACCTCGCACAGCACGCGTGCCAGTTCCCCAACTTGGGCATGTACGTACCGCTGGCGCACGCATTGAAATGTATCTCGAACGCGCTAACGTATTGTCCATCGTCATCAGCGGCGGTGACAGCGAACTCCTCACCTGGCTTACCACATATGTTTTCCCCACGGAATCCGAGTTCAAAGACAACGCGTACGCTGAGCGCGCGTATAACGATGTCATCAATCGCTCCATCGCATCTGGGGTACGTGATCGTGTACGCGCTGTGCCGATAGGCGCTCATGATTGATAGACAACGACGAGCTGCTACTACGGTAGCTTACACCTCGATGCAACCATTATCCTCGCGGACATCATCCAGAAGAAAGGTAACTTCGAACGCTTCATACAGGTCATCCTGCTGAAAAAAAGTCATCCTAGGCCAACGGGCGTTCGTCGGTGTAGGTTTTATCTTTCCTGTGACCAACTCCGCATTTAGTCACGCTCATACCCATGGGCCCCCTGACAGAAATGCAACATGGACTATGAATGTCCCGATTACTACATTGAAACCTCGGCCGAGGCCTCCCTCAAGGACACCATCACGCTCACCGAGCACATCCAACGTTTCCCCCTCTCACACGCCAACGAACCGCTCGTCCACCCCATCATCACCCCCCGTTTCGCCCTGTCCTGTAGCAACCAGCTCCTCACCGATCTCGGCGCACTCGCCGCGTCGTTGCCTCGCGTCTCCATCCAAACCCACATTTCCGAGAACAGAAAGGAAGTGGAAAAGGCGCTGAAACGGTTCGGCGCCGAGTCTTACGCGGCGATCTACGACCAGTTCGGCCTCCTGCGGGAAAATACTATTCTCGGACATGGGGTGTGGTTGACGGAGATGGAGATG
The DNA here is from genome assembly GCA_038093395.1 of Baorangia bicolor. NCBI lineage: Eukaryota > Fungi > Basidiomycota > Agaricomycetes > Boletales > Boletaceae > Baorangia > Baorangia bicolor. Next base: position 18,386 of record JBBPSC010000407.1, read on the forward strand.
GAGCTGATTGCGAAGCGGGGGGCGGGGGTAGCGCATTGTCCGACGAGCAACTTTTATTTAAGCAGCGGGATGGCCAAGGTCGGGTTGCTGTTGGATCACGGCGTCAAGGTACGTACGGCATTATAGCCCCGATTGCGTCTTTGATTGGCGTGGATCGCTCACCGTTCATCCCGTGCTCCGTTTTTCTTAGGTTGGCCTTGGCACGGACGTAGGCGGTGGGTATAATCCGTCGATCTTGTACACGATTCAGATGGCGAGTACGGCGTCAAAGATGGTCGCCGTCCAAGCGGAATTGGATGAAGAGCGTCATCAGCGTAGGCGCGAGCACAAGCGTGGCAAGCATGGC
>JBBPSC010000408.1:0-18720 GCA_038093395.1 Baorangia bicolor
GGGGGGGGCAGCTCGCAAGAGAGGGAAATCAACTGCGGGAAAGGCTGCAAGAAGGGCATGACGCTATTTTGGAAAATGCAGTTGAAGCAGCGGAGGTTTGGGAAGAGTGGATCAGGAGTAGAAGGGTACAAGCAGGAACAGTCAACCCGGCGTGGAGTAACCAAGCAGGCCACCATGGATAGCACGCGACGTGTGTAGCTTCGAAGGGTATTCCACTCCGCTTGTTCAAGTGGTCTGTTAAAGCAATACTTCTCCGGAGTCCGGAACACGCTGAAAAATTGTTTACAATGAATAAATCGCAATGAAAACCAGAGACCACTTACCCGTGCATCGCGGCTTACTCGACAGGTGGCTTCCGGAAGACACCGAACTAAAGGGGATAGGTCGTCACTCTGACCAAAGTACATCCAGTGCTGGTTCCTTGAACACCCGACATGTTCTGGTCAGATGGGCGAGGTCAACAGCAACGCCAGAGTCACGCCCGTGCCTGAGGGACTTGAAGCGAGGTGGATTGCAGTGCAGAAGGATCTCGTCCAACTCCAACGCGTCACGATGCATCGTTAATTGAACGACTTGCTGATCAAGGTTCCGTGGAGAGGGTGCGTAATGTGAGAGCAGACGGCCGGGGTGAGCAGTGTGTTTCGTTAGTATTATTGGATCACTTCGCCGTGGTCCGGTTCTGGCTGACCTTTAATCACCACTCAAGTTTCAACGATTAGAAAGACACAAGCTTGAAAGACACGGCGATTGCACCGATTATTGGAACGGAGAACGGAAGATAACTAGGGAGACGTGTTTGTCCACGCTGCGCAAAAGAACAGCCTACGTGCAATGACGATCCTCTGAAAGGTTACATGTACGATCAATACGTTTATGTTTTTGTGACATCGATCCTCGAAAGACAACGCGCAACAGGATCAAATTATTTATCGCGTAGTTCAATCGTCAGTGTTTGGATTGTGGGTACTGTATCCGAAAAAGAAAAAAAAAAAGAAGAAAAAAAGGTTAGGGAAAGACGGACATAAGCCAAGAAAGCAAGAACAGGGGAATTCGCAAATCCTAACATGAGTCAACCCGAGACTCGGAACGCTGCTTGATAGCCTCAACGGCCCGAGCGTGTACGTCCTTCCAACGGTCGGCGTAAACGCGTCCGTTCCAACGGTTACTTTCCCAAGCCCAAGCGACAAACGAAAATTGGGGGGATGGCATGATGTTGGCGAGGAAAGCAGCCATGGCCGGCACAGATGCTGTTTCGATGACAGAGTCGAGAGCATCAATGTCAAACCAGTTTGGCAGGTCCAATCCAAGGCTCGCAGGCGACCGACTAGGGGGTATTTCGGTATACCCCCTTGTATCGATGGCAAGGGAAATTCGACTCAGCAACCGGCATGTTTGCAAGAGGCACACGAGCCCATCTGGCGTGATTCCATCTGATGTTTGCCACCCCCACCGCGTGTTTATGTGGAGACGTTCCAACTGGGGCCACGCCGACACCAGTTCCAATAGTCCGTTGTCCGTCAGACCCACATTCCAATGGAGGCTGAGGTCCATTTCACGGAGGTTCCTGAACGCCATGCTAGGCCGCAAGTCATCAGAGGAAAGTACAAGAGGACCCGAGCCGGGAGTGGCGGGTGAAGAATGAATTTGAAACAACATCAACCGCATGATGGAGTCGCTGATGCCAGATGCCCGCAGTGTGGTCAAGAGGGGTGTGGCGGATAGCTTGGAAGGGTGGCCCTCGATTTCGACAAGGAAATCTGTGGTGGCAGGCAGTTGGGTGTGGGTGAGTAACTTTGAAATCGGGTCCAAGGACTCGGAACGTAAATCCAACTTTTGCAACTTTGAGAAGAGAAGAGGTGCGTCGGAAAGGGTGATATCATCTGATGATGTAGCCGTCATGTCGAAAGAGAGCTCGATCAAGCCCGGCATGCGAGACAAATGTATGAGAGCGTCCATGCCAAGACGATCCTAGGACACCTCACAATCTGAGGGTTTGACCAGCGGCAAATGCGATCGGAGACGATTTTGCCGACTTCAGGCTGCCGAAAGTCAGGTATGGATAAGTAAATTTCGAGTTGCCTCATATTCTGGGGGAATGGAAAGGATAGAAAATCTCGAAATAGAGATGGGTTCGGCGAGTCGAGCCAGTTGAACGAGTAAGAAAGGGAAATCAACTGCGGGAAGGGTTCCAAAAAGGGCGTGAGTTCATTAGGGAAAATGCAATGCAAACAGCGGAGGTTTGGGAAGAGTGGATCAGGAGTAGAAGGATACAAGAAGGCACAGTCGACCTGGGATTTATTTCCACGGTCCAGTAGGGACAGCACGCGGCGCGTGTAGCTTCGAAGGGTATTCCACTCGGCTTGTTCAAGCGGTCTGTTAAATGAATACTTGTCCGGAGCATGCTGTGAAGATGTTCACAACGAATGAATCGCGATAAAAACCAGAGACCTCTTACCCGTGAATCGCGGCTCACTCGATAGATGGCTTCCGGAAGACACCGAACTAAAGGGGACAGGTCGTCCAACTCTGACCAAAGTACATCCAGTGCTGGTTCCTTGAACACCCGACATGTTCTGGCCAGATGGGCGAGGTCAGCAGCAACGCCAGAGTCACGCCCGTGCCTGAAGGACTCGAAGCCAGGTGGATTGCAGTGAGCAAAGATATTCAGAAGGATCTCGTCTACCTCCAGCGCGTGATGCATCGGGGGATTTTGGTGATCGCAAGTTGAGGATGCTACGACGTGTTCATTATCTGAACGGAAATCGGAAGAAAACCGGGGCGACTGCAGTAACTCAGCACTACAATTAGCCTACCTCGACAACCATGGACACCCTCATGCATGTGACAGAGACACTCAAGTCCATTCGCGTGCGTTCGCTCGTTTTTCCGACTCGCCGGAATGTGACCCTTTGTTATCGCGGCCCCTACTGGCCCTTTTGTTTCGTCCGTATATTTCTCGAATCCCCTTGTAACCCTCTTTACAAGCTTGCTTATTGTCGATATCGCCGATTATAAATAACTGTCTCCCTCAGATTTCTTGTCTCAAGACGTTTTTTGAGCGACCTTTTGTGGATCGGGGTTCCTCCACTCCTAGCTTGTGTCGCTGATTGAGATGGGCTCAATCGCTGTCGTGGTGCAGTTACATATAAGGGCCGCCTTGAAGCTCGATGCTCGCCGGAAATGCAGCTGCAGAGTGCCAGACCCATAGAAGACGCACTAGCTATCCCTCACCGTGACCGTTCGCGATGACATTTTGACCAGCCTGGCGCGACGTCGTATTACCGACGACATCGACTCGACGTGAGATCGTGTACCGACTGGCGTGGTGATGGCAGTGGTCACCGCGCTTTGCTGGCCGGGGAGTCCCATGTCACAGTATGTCCCATAAATACTAGTAAATCTCGTTCATCCCTTTGTGGTCATCATTTCTCTCTCCGCCCGTCTCGCTACATGCGCTCATGCACGGTCTATGCGGTATTGTCGAGTGGCGTGATGCAATGTATACTCATGTTTTTACTGCCAGATATATGGGGATGACAGACAAAAAGCTGACAGGCCCACTGACAGTGCCTTGTTTAGTCTCGTCTGTTTCGCCTCCTGCCGTCCGGAAAGGCGCTCTGTGTGGTCGGGTGATGGCACATTCAGGTAACTTTTGAAGTTGATCGTCTGACGGCCCACTGTGTAGTCATCTGGACACAACTTATCGTCCGTAAGGAGTACTCTGCTCGAAGGAAACTGAACACAAACAAAATAGAGCGTGGATGACGAGCAGGAGGGAACGAAGTAACGAATAAGATAGCGAAGCAGAGCTATACACAGCATCGTACTCGATGACATCGGTAAATATGACGCAATGGACGTGGCCCGATTCAGTCCTCGATCCTCGTCAATGTTACCCCTCCATCAACAACGGGATCGCAAGAGACGTACCGAGATCCGCACAAGGGGAGTGAAGTAGACAGCTTGATATCTGCGGTAGTCTCCAGTCGAATCAGCTAGTCGTTCAGTGCACATCGAATGCATAGATGTCTCAGTAATCCTACAACGCGATTTGTGGCCGCGTCACTACACGGTCATGTAAAAACTATTGTGCCGTCAACTTCCGTCAAGCTAGGCGCAAGCGTCGAAAGTGAAGTGACAGTGAGGCATCAAGTACTCTGTAGAGTCTCCTAGGTGGAACACTAGCTTATACAACTTTTTTGAGCTAGCTCGTGTTCGTGTTCGTCCAACCGAGGGCCCCGTGCTGACCTGCCGCGAATATAGGGACAGCATTGGATTAAAGACCTACCGGAAGTCATCCAATGGTGCGACATACAACTCTTGTGTGAGGATAAAGAGGCTGTGTGGTAAGTAAAATGGAGAATCGGTGGCACCGAAGAATTGGGGATTCGTCACTGAACTTGGGCGGACCGGTGCACAGACACTGGTCGCGGCCATATGCCCGCTTCGCTGGGACATGTGGTACCTCACCCACGTGGACGTAGGGGTACAGAGAATAGACAAGAGATGGAATGAATTACGAGTAAGCACGGCGGTTCATTCTGTAGGACGGAGCTACCGTTGAGCATGGGGGAAACGGGTTAAGACCGGTCCAACAACCTACCCGCGAACCGAGGAGGTTGATGACGGCTTGTCGACCTCGCAGATAGTCGTTGCCAACCACGTGCTCGTGACGGGGTACATTGGAAACAATCGTTGGAAACGCAGCCCAGGGTGATTTGTGAGGAAGCGCCGAAAACACGAGGTGATGGAGCGTGTGTACATTGGATTGGTCTAAATCAAGCAGGGGGCAATGCGAGGATGGTATATACAGACCACAACTTGTTGGTTGACTCCCTACATCGTTCTGCCACATTGTGTCGTTGATAACCACGTCGCCAACAATGACCGGTGCGTACTGACGAGATGGGGCTGCGTTGGTACTGACCGTTGCACAAGAGCGTTCCCCGCTCATCGAGATCAACGTCGATGAACGGATACGTACAATGACATTTGCAGCGAATGGCGACTATCTCGTAAACGCCGGGATGAAGGGCGTTGGAGTGTGGCGAGTGGAAGACGGCAAGGAAATGGTGACAATGGCAGCGCGGGATGTCCAGCATGTCGCTGTCTCGAAGGATGGCAGATGGATCGCAGCAGGGACATTGGGAGGCGGCGTGTTCGTGTGGGACGCAAAGACATACGAAAGAGTCTTCTTTTACAAGCGGGGCAGTATGGTCACCGGCCCAGTCGATTTCTCGCCCGACTCGAATCGACTCCTCATTGCATCGTACAACTGCTCAGCCATCATCTGGGACATCGCAACTGGCAAAGGAGTGGTCGGTCCACTCCGCCACGAGACTAGGGTGAATGCAGTGAAATACTCGCCGCAAGGCGATCGATTCGCAACAGCAACTTCCGAGCTTGTTCGAGTCTGGGACAGCAGCGATGGCCGCTTGCTCAAAAACATCCCCGTGGCAAATGTCACCCCGCGGTACAACCCTAGGCTCCTCTGGTCAAACGAATATTTATTTATCAAATCCGACAGCACAATCAAGCAAATCGAAGTATCTACCGGGTCAACAATCTCGGAATGGCCAGATCCCGATATAGACCACTTCTCGTGCATTGCCATACCACAGCATCTGGAATTCGTCGCATACTCTGCAAAGCGTAGCGTCACGTTTTGGGACACGTCGACACACACCCAACTGGGTCTCATCCAACACGCTCAAGACATATGTTCGATCGCGCTCTCACCAGACGACCACTTTCTCGCAATTGGTGGAGTGGATGGAAAAATCACAATCAAAAGTCTATCTTGCATCACGGTAAGTATGGTGTATTGTTGGACTATGGCATATCGGAATCGTTTCCCTGCCGATCCACCCTACTTTCGTCTTCGTTCGACACGGAAACCGATCGCTTTGTCTCTCAGGTACCGTTCATTGACATCAGCGACACTACACTCGATTCCTGGAAGCGGGGCCGGTTCGCAGACACGGAAGCATCATTGACAGCAACAATCTCAAATTCTGGGCAGCCAAGCCATCTTGCACTCGCCAGCAGAGCGCTCGTACGAGCGCATTTGCGACATTGGAACGTCGCGATCGACGATGCCGAAGAGGTGAGTCTTCGTTGGCTCTCCCATCCACGCTCACTCTAAATTACTACAAGTCTATCAAGATTCAACCATCCGTCATCGGCTACATCGCAAAGAGTGTCGCGCTCATCGGCGGAGGGAAAAAGGCCGAGGGTTGTCGGGTGTTCGACCTCGCGTTCAGGCACTGTGATGCAAATCACGTGGATCTTCTCCTTTTGATCAAGGTGTGTATATTCCGTCGAGGTGGAACTTGGTTGCCAATTAGCTGCTTATGTCGCTCAGGCAGTCGTCCTGTTCATGGCCGGGGAGCATGATGATGCGGTATCGCGCGTTAGCGACCTCATCGCTACGATGGACTTCAACTCAATATACTTGGTGGTTCAGGCACGTGCACATACGCTACCACACGGTCACTATCACCATTGATATTTTCCGCAGGCCTACATGTACCTTCTCGTTGGCAACTCGCATATGGAGGGCAACAATTTTGAACGTGCAATACAATCATTCGAGGATGCACGTGCCCGCATGCCATCCTACGCAGTGCCCAGTCTCGTTGCCATCTCATTGGTAAGCTTCCTACTGACTGTCTCGTGACGTGTGGACAACGGTCACCGTCTTTGACAGATATCGATATCTGGATGGAAGTTCGATAATCTCGGCATCACAATTCAACAGCGTCTTTGCGAAGCCCTGTATGCAGCGGGTCGCACGAAAGAAGGAGGCGATTCTCTTCTCTACATGGCAAATACGTTTGGCAAAGAGGTCTATATGAGCGGACCCATCATCGAGTGGGTTTCTGGTGAGTTTATGGTCCACCAGTTTGGTTTCCGTGGACGCGAAACGTCTCGCAGATTTCACCCGCCGATGTCTCTCCACTCCCGGAAGCGACGGTGATGCACCCTCGAAGGCACCCCGACACGATGAAGCGGCGGCGCTTCATGCAACCCTCGATTCAATGACACCCACGCCACTGTTGAAAGAGTGGGTGAAAACGACATTGGCCGGTGGCTCATGGAACGATGCCTTGGTTGCCGCTGTCAGTGTGAGTATCTCCTTTTGTTCCGGTACCCTCGTAGGCTGAATTAACATTTTGATTTCAAGTTCAAGGTCCCAAGATTCATGATTTATCGGGCACTATGTGAACGTCTCAAAGCGGTCAACCGCGTAACGGATGCGATCGAGTGTCTCTACGAAATGACAAGTGAATTGGCACAGGTGGCCGAAGGCGAGCAGGCGAACTGGATCTTCGGTGAGTGATTGCGTGTGTAGGCAACACTTACGTGACCATTCTCTGTCAGACTTCAAATCTTGTTGCTGCGGCAAGTTAGAGGAACTTGGAGACATGGCGATGAACGCTCGGCGACATGGCGAAGCCATCTCCCAGTATTCGCCTGCACTGTCCCTCAACCCCACTCCCCCACCAGGCCTGTTTGTCAAGCGAAGCAAGGCACGCGCTGCAATAGGCTTGTGGAAGGACGCGTTAAATGACGCAAATGAAGTACCACATTTCCTTATTGTGCAAGTTCGTCCTTGTTAATGGAGAACCATCAGGCAATCAAGCTCGATACGTCGTCTCCATTGGGCTATGAGGGGAAACATGCAGCTTTACGTGGTGCAGGATGTTATGGCGATGCAATAGATGCATTCGAGACGATGCTCTCGAAGATGTCACAGTCATCTGATCCAGAGATTCGTGGTGCGGGTCATGACATTGTGCTGATGTTTATCTATTGATCTTCTCTTCTCTCATAGAGCGTTCTCGCCGGTACGTCAACCCGGCACAAACGAAAGCAACAATTCGCGCGGCCATTGAGAATGCTATTCGTGACTCCCCGCTGGTCCTTATTAACACTCAGTCAGGTCGTCTTCTCGACAAGTCTGCCCAAGCTTCCTCGTTCGAATCACAACCAGTCTTTGGGGAGTTGGTCTCCTCCATGACGACACATATCGATCAGGCCCGCATTGAGCAGGAGGTTGCGGAGTACTACCGTTATGCGACGTTTTCGCACAAGTGGGAAGACAACGAACCTCTGTTCGAGAAAGTGATCCACATTGTGGTGTATGATCTCGAGGAGTCTCTCACTCACAACAAGCTCCAAATGTTCTGCAAGATCGTGCGAGACGCTGGATTCGATTGGGCGTGGAGCGACACGTGTTGTATTAACAAAGGAGATCACTTCGTGCTCCAAGAAGCGCTGGTTGCGATGTTCAAGTGGTACCAGGGCTCTGCCGTGACAATCGTTCTTCTTCGTGGCGTTCGCTCTCCGTCGCAGCGTGGGGATCTGGTGAAGAGCATATGGAACACTCGTGCCTGGACATTCCAGGAATACCATGCCTCGAAGGTAGTCCGATTCTACACTGAGGACTGGACCCCATACTTGAACCTCGATATTCCTAACCACAAGGAGTCACCCGAGATCATCTCGGAGATGGAGGAGGCGACAGGGGTCTCGACACGCGCCTTGATGGCACTCCGACCAGGATTGGATGACATATGCGAGAAGCTTCATTTGGCTTCGACACGCCAGACGACACGGGTCGAGGATGCAGCCTACTCATTGCTTGGGATATTCTCTATGTCATTGCCAGTTGTATATGGTGAGGGTAACAAGGCACTCGGGCGACTCTTGGCACAGCTACTCGCGAGCTCGGGAGACACGAGCATCCTTGCATGGACAGGGAGACCCGGCAGCTTCAATAGCTGCCTCCCTGCCGATATCATTGTATTCAGTCACCTGCCGACATCACACATTCCACCGGCCATCGAAGGTGCCGAAATGGACGTGATCACTGCGAAATTGCGAGCCTCTTCGCTCAATTTCGCTTTGGTGATGAAGTTGCACGACCGACTCGATGAGCTCCCCGTACCGTCATTCTCAGGACAACGGTTGAAGCTTCCATGCATCACATTCAAACTCGGGCCTGTATCAGCCACTCGGAGTGTGTCGGGACGTGTGTTTCGTGCAAAGGCGGACGCCCTCGGGACTGTTGAGATTAGGACCACAGAAGATCTCTCTCAATTGCATTCTCTGACTCTTGTCCACCCCTGGATTGACCTCCTGCTCAACCGACACCCTGTTGGAAATATCACAGAGACTATCCCCGAGGAGAACACAAACGACCAGTCTTCTTCAATAGGTGATTCACCATCTTTCATTGACCCTTCCCACACTGCATGGACGACCAAGCAAACGCGAACATCGCGCCTCGCTGCTCGCTTTGGGCTATCACTTGGTGCACGACCTCGAGATGTGGCATCGCTCCTGTCCCCCTCGCCTGTATCGCTGGCGGACAAGCGAGCGCAAGCCCTCCGACTGATTGCTCGGCTCAGACAACCATTCGGTGCACTGTTACTCACACCAACTCGTCAGAACGTGGCAGAATATAGGAGGGTCGCTTCGGAGAGTCTGATCACTGTCCAGGTACAGGAAGACGCCCCGTTGAACTTGCTGATAGACAACGCACGGATGTTAGACGTGCTGTAATGATTGTTGTCAATTCCTTGTATGCCCTATCCACTTTCCGCGCATCTCTTTTAGACTTTCCATGGTCGCTTCACACGTTCCCGTGATGCTCCCTATTCAAAAAATACGCGTCGATCGACCCGTTCCGAAACATGCACGTCTCGAAATTGGCCAACTCCATCGAACCGGGGTGCAATGCGCGCCGGTTGCCGTCATACCAGTTCGTGGTGACGTCGGTGCAGTTCAGCGTGATGGGTCCGAGGGAGGGTGGCATGCGGAGGCAGTAGGAAGGGGGTATATGAGTGGCCGGGAGAGTTGGGATTGGAGTTGGAAAAAAGGTGGCGGAGGAGGGCCAGCAGGGTTGGAACTTGGTCGTTGGTGCAGAGACAGCCTGAGCTTGAGATGGCACTGCTACCTCGGGAGGTCGGGGACAGGCTTGCAAGCGTCCCGACTCGACACGATCGTAGAGAGCGCTTCCACGCTTGCTCGTAATAAGGGAAAACTTGAAAGCATACGCCTCTCGAAGGAGACTGGGGGATATTTATACCCCCTGAAAGAGGATGTCATCATACACTTCCCTCACTTCCTGGGGTATTGCTGTGCGTTGCAGTTCGAATTCGAGGGTCGCCATGATATACTGCGCACGAACACTGCACAGGACGATGACGCGGGCGTTGAGCACCATACTCCGACTTGAGCCTGTACGATAGAAATAAATTCTCTTGCGCATAGACGGATGTTGCATTGCACGGCGCGCTGCTCGGCGATCACAGAATATGCGTTCAATCAACTGCGACTCGGATCAATGTAATAGTACGCGGCACCGGCTTACCGAGAGACAGTTGTAGATGATCATGGAAAAGGTCGGAGAGACGAGGTCTCTTGTCGGACCTTGAGAGGTCGTTTCATGGAACTATCATCTCAATGTAGTTTAGCCTCTCGACGAGTCGGAGCGCATACATATGCACCCGGCCTGGTGACGACATCCTTTGTGGAATCACGGTAAGTCGGATCACGATCACCAGTGAGATCAATCCATCAGAACGGAACCCGCAAAAAGGCCAAAAACAAAAACAAAAACGGGACTTGAAACACGTATTACAAGAGGGTAACAAGTCGGATACAGTACTGATACAATGTTACCTATCCTTTTTCCCTCTTCATGCTACCCCCAAAAAATACTGTTTAGATAAAAAAAAACCGTACACCTTACATCCCATGTCCTTGGGCGACAACCGACAGCCAGAGATGTGCGGACAAGAGGGCATAGGTGTCGGTTATTCGTGATTCGTACCTTGGGTCAACGTTGTCCGCGAGTCAGAGCGAGAAAGATCCGTGGAGTATGGGGAGGAGACAGACGCCATGGAAAGGTGGCGTTGTAAAGAACGGCTGAGTGCTCCTTGTGTCGGGAGCGGGGCGGGACGCGGTGGAGTGTCCAAGAGATGCCCAGCCGGATACTGCTGTGGTGGCTTGCCATTGACCAACGTCAAAGGAAAACTTGGAGCGGGTTGACTTCCCGAAGCCGTTGACTCTGCGCCGGTCGACAACCGTCGTTTCTTTGACCGGGGTGAGACTTGGGGGTCTTCCTCGGTTTCGGCGTCGTCGTTTGCAGATCGCTTTTGATACCGCGTCGAGGCGTTGCGAGAGCCACGAAAGACGGCAGCGAGGCGAGAGATGCCACGGTTGACGAATTGAGGGACGAGCTGCTCTGCGTTCACCCATTGGAACCTCGACGTCGCCACCTCTCTCAGATCATCCTTTTTGGGCTTGGTCAAGTTGAGGGCCTTCCAAGGATAATGGGGACGACTATCGAACTTCTCTAATGCCTCTCTATCTTTCTTTAGCCACCGGTGTCCGTCCGCTTCTTCAGAGACCCAACCAAGGTCCAGCAGTCTACGTAGATGTCTTCCATTGAGAGGGTTTCTCTCCGGATTGAGGTTTTCGAGTATTGCTTCATAAACATGCCAACCAAGAATGGGATCAAATAGTTCAGGCGCGCATTGGTCGGCAGGAACGGGTTTTTCGTGCGCAAAGTCGCGTACTTTGATACCGGATTGTTGAATGTCAATGACAATTTCTTCTTGTGTGAGATCAGGAGGAATTATTTCCGTAGGCACAGGCGACGGTGCAGAGGCGGGTTGTTCCGAGGCCTGAATAGCGGAGGGTACCACGTCAGAAATGCTGGGCAGGGCGTGCTGACGACGATACTTACGGCATTATCCGCCGCCGGGGAGGATCGAAGCACAGGCATGGGGGTAGGAATATTCAACGAGCTCTCGCTCTGTGTCCTTCGACCGTACGAGGGTCCTTGACTGGACTCTCCTATCGGCTGGGAGCGTGTCCGGCCGGGTGCTAGCAATTGGTCTTCTGGGGCGTTGTAAGCCACCGAGTGGGCGCCGGGAATGTGAGAAGGGATGTTGAGCTGTAAGCCCAAAGGACCTTGGACCTCGGATGCAGGCATTGAAGGTGGGGGGTGTGGAAGAAAAATACTGTGCGAGCGAGGCGGGTGAGAAGTACAGATATACGTGCAGGTGCTATTGTTCTTGTTCCACCGTTCCAAGGAGAAACACCAAATCGGGGTAGAGACAAAGCGGTATCGGGTCGCTCCGAATGGCGATACCTCAGATACGAAAACTCGAACTGCGAGTTTTCTGAGATTTCTTCGGCGAGGGAGACTCGCGGTACACGGTCGAGTTGGTCGTCGAATCAAACGACGTGAATGACCGCAACAGCTGAGTTCTTCTGTCGGTCTCTCGCCGGCATACGCCGAAAAATGAATAGTTGCCAAAAAAAGGAATGTGTCCCTCTTTAGAACGTCTCACCTCAGAGCCCCTATAGCCAGATACCACGAAATACGTGCGTGAGTTTTCGTATCTTGAACAGTTCCCAATGCTAACCAGTACCTGGGGTGAATTTTTGGACCGTGCGTCGAGTCCTTTGCTTGCATTCCATCATGCCAACATTTTTAATACTAGGTGTTTGTACCTCGGAGTTACTATATGATGAAACAACCGTTATCAGCCCTTCCATGGAAAGCTTCCAGCTGAGATCCTGGCCAATCATTTTCCCTCTCCGATTTTTCTGTGACGTTTGAGTTACCAGAACTTCTTTCTGCCAATAAAATCCCTCGTGATGACGGCTCTTTCGAGACTGTTTTCACACCGATACTGCGCCTCATCTTTCTCATGACTTTGTCCTTCTCCCTTTAGAACGGCCTTTGCGACATGCTAGTGACCGCTGGAACCCTCCCCCTCTCGAGTAGCAGAAGGGTATCAGTGGAGAAAATCAGGAAACAAAAGGTGCACTACCAACTTCTTGACTCGAGTCACAACGGTTGCGTCAAACTCGCAGGGGGGAACCCAACCCTCATGCGCAGCTGGAAGTCTCACCACGTTCATGATGCCCAGGGTGCCCGCCGGCCTGAGGTCATGTATGAATGACATTCCCTTCATCTCCGTCACGGTCTCCATTTGGAGGATGGTCCGTGGCATCGTCCAACTCGAGGACAACGACCGCAGATGATATCAATGTGTATAACAAAGTAGCCTCACGCGCCAACGCGATATTATGTACTCAAGTCAATCAACAATGGGTTTCCGTGGTCTTATTCGATCAAATGCTTTCACGCCGTCATTGTTTGATCGCTGAGGTTTAATACAGGCCACATCCATGCGGAGGCTCCGACTTTCCTTTGCCTCGTCCTAGCTCTGACGGTGGCCCCTTTGAAATACCTAGGGTACGATCCAACGGTTTTTAATCAAGGAGCCTTGCTTTCGATGTCATTCGACTCTCCGTATGGCGAACTCTCATTACAAAATACCACATTTCAATGACTGCAGCGTGACTGCAGGCAGTAAAGCGGCGAACTTACCACAGGGGCTGTACAGGGCAGCAGTATCGTCCTTTTATATCTACTATTATGTTCCTTATTTCTTATCGTCAGTTTAAACGGTAAAGTAGACTAGTTGCGGCATAGAATATCCGTGTGACGTTTCCTTGTCGTTTTAATTTTTTTTGCTGATAAGTGGTGTATTCGCTGGAGTGTTATTTCTTGTGCCAATCTGGAGGTGTTTCCCCCACCTTTCTTTGCGGTGCGACGAGCCACCGGGCCGGTGATGAGCACGTTCTCGTGGCATCCAACGTCTCTGGGGGAGATACAGTGTCATACTGCTCACTGGGTTGGAAACTCGGAGTGACTTGCATTCACCTAGCCTACACATTGTAGCTCAGAGCTAAGTGGATTCGAATCCGAGAGAGCCGGTGAGCTCTGAATCTTTCTATTTTCCAATTAGAATAGTCATCCATTGAATCCCCAACCCCGAGGCCGAGGAGGTTGTTCAATGGGCTCACAGAGGTGCTGAGGAAAGGACATCAGTGCAAGAAGAGCGCTACAATCGATAATCTCGCACATTGAACTCTTTGGCATGAGCCAAGCCATCCTTAGAGCCCTGCTCCTCGCAATTGTACCCATATCTAAAATAACAATTCAGCGTGTGGGGATGTAATATGTATTTGGGTGAGGAGGCTCACTTGCAATTCTTCTCTATGCGCCTTCCATCTTCAAAAAGCCCAGTGTGGGCATGACGTCAATGCTCGAGTAAACCACTGGGTTTGAACACGCATACCTCTCTTCTTTTGCGCAAGTCGCCATCGCCACAGGGTATCTCGGAAAAAAGTAGTCCAACAGTTGCTACAGATCCAATCCTCCTTGGACCACTTTGAGTACCCGTCGCCTCGGCAAGCGAACATTTGATGGAGGAGTTTTGACCAATCACCACTCAGCACTACCTCGAGCGGCTCCTCGACGGGGTTGAAGATTAGATTTCCTGCCGAAAGATATTGTCGGTCTAGCTGTCCTTTCAGGTCATCCCAGTCTAACAGAATCAACGGCGAGTTCTTTTATTCCACATGACAAAAGACGCACTCATTTCATTGTACAAGTCGGGGAGCATTCGCACCTCAGATCCAAAAAAGGCTGTCATACCAGCAGTACCGCAATGATGGCCTGCTCAGATGAGTTAGAACAGTATACGACGGAGGAAATCATTGGTCATACATAGCGCGTCCTCGCCGTTGAGGTTGTCAAGAATGATGTTGATAGTTCCACGAGGCTCAGTAACATGACGTTCTAGCATGATCTCGGAAAAAGCGTGCGTAAGAAACCTCATGTGTGGGCCATCGTCATGCTGACACCCTATCGGGAGATGGGCGGATGTCACATCTTCATGGCAACGTAGAATGATGTGAGGACCTGCAAAGAGAAATGTTCCGATCTTTTCATCTGGGTGGCACCATCAAAACTCGGAAGTTTAAGAAACAATCCAAGACCAACTGTCCCATAACCCTCCTCCACATCCTTCTGCAAAGATAACCCATGAGGCAGCTGAAAAGAGAAACCGAGCTAATCCGCGCATCTGGATAAGCTCTTGTGATGAAAATTGCTGGAGGAAGGATTTTTGATCCTTCCAGCTCTTCTTCATATTTGATTCACGATCATCATAGTCTTCATTGGTAAAACCGAGCCTCGGAACGAATCGACGGGGTCCGTAAAGCACAGACATGAGCCAGATTCGATACATGGCTCGCTGAAAGCGAACTGATTCCACGCGAGACAGTTTGCTCGTCCGGGAAGTCAGGTCCTTTACTCTGCATACAGTCGTCCAGGAAAATAGGATGCTGGAATGCAAGCAACATGCTCACCTCCAGCTGTACAAATTTTCCAGGGCAGTCATAATATTGGCATTGCTCACGATAAGGCGCTCTTCTTCAAGGGAGGGCGTTTGGTTTATCGTATCATTCTCACTTGTAAGGTCATCGGCGTCTTGTGGGAGAGTCGCAGAAGCTTGGTACCGGGCGAGTGGCAATGCCTGAGGCAGCACAGGGCCAACGAGATCATATATAGACACTGTTGGACGCCAAGACTCTGAAGATTGATGACACGGAATGCCGTGCTAAAAATCAGCAACTGGCACGACGCACGATCCGAGTCTGGAGTCACAGACCATGTTCAGATTCCCGTCTTTCTGGACAGTCGGATACAGGCGTTTTGGAAAATGTTGTCGCAGCCGCATAAACACGCGACGCAAAATAGAAAATACGGTTGACAGGAAAGTCCTCGTATTTCGCTAATGTCAACGACATAAAGGAGGAAAAGACGCCGCACGAGGCGAGCAATGGGATGATCTGCTGGAACTTGACTCTTGAGTTGAAGGCAACAGGTGCCCGCAGGAGAGTTTACCACGCATAGTGGTTGGCGGTTCTTACGTGTCGGTCACGGGCCGCCTCGCTGAGACCAGCGCCCGAGTCGAGGACTCACTGGACGGCGCAGCGGCAAAAGGGATTGCAAATAGGTAAAACGATAGTGGGGGGGACTGTGCCCGAGTGCCCGTTACCCGCTTGTACCGGATTGGTCATTTGTTCAACTTTTAAATTGCTGTACTGTATGGCTAGGAACATAATTTTGCAAGTCAGTGGTTTCCTCACGATCTGCGTTACTCAAGGCATTACTTTGCTCGGAATTAGTGCGTGCAAACGAGTCTTGCTCGGGTTACCGGGTGATAGTTACTGATAGTATTAGTGATAATGGAGTTCGAAGCTCATGATCGGCAGCGGCCTAATCACGCCAACCAAGTACGACGATGAAGACACAGGACAAGCTGCTCGTACCCTTGCACGTATCGCTTGGAACGTGAGCACCCCGCATGCTCCCGGCCACACCTCGCTGACCGTCGTACAAGGATGATCTCGCTTATCATCTGACCGCACACCCGGGCCGGTGATGAGCACGTTCTCGTGGCATCCAACAACTCTGGGGGGAGATACAGCGTCACACTGCTCACTGGGCTGGAAACTCAGAATGACTTGCATTCATATAGCCTACACATTGTGGCTCAGAGTTAGGTAGATTCGAACTCGAGAGAACCGGGGAGCTCCATTTTCAATTAGGATAGTCATCCATAGAATCACCAACGCCGAGGCACGGCCGGAGGTTGTTCAATGGGCTTACAGAGGTGCTTGGGAAAGGATATGAGTGCAAGAAGAGCGCTACAATCGATGATCTCGCACATTGAACTCTTTGGCATGAGCCAAGCCATCCTTATAGCACTGCTCCCTGCATTTGTACCCATATCTAAAACGACGATTCAGTTTGTTGGGATGTAGTATGTGTTTGGGAGACAGAGAGGGCTTACTTGCAATCCTTCTCTATGCACTCCCCATCTTCGAACATGGGCATGACATCAACACTCGAGCAAGTCACTGGGTTTGAACATACAAACCTCTTTTCTTTTGTGCAAGTCGCCATCGCCACAGGGTATCCCAGAAAAAAGTAGTCCAGCAGTTGCTACAGATCCAATCCTCCTTGGACCACTTTGAGTACTCGTTGCCTCTGCAAGCAAACATTTGATGGAGGAGTCTTGACCAGTCACCAGTCAGCGCTAGCTTGAGCGGCTCCTCGACGGGGTTCAGGATTAGATTTCCCGCCACAAGAAATGGTCGGTCTAGCTGTCCTTTCAGGTCATCCCAGTCTAACAGAATCAGTGGCGAATTCTTTCACTCCACATAGCAAAAGACGCACTCGTTTCGTTGTACAAGTCGGGGAGCATTCGCGCCTCAGGAGGGTGTGTCAAACCAGCAGTACCACAATGATGGCCTGTTCAGATGAGTTAGAACAGTACACGATGGAGGAAATCATTGGTCGTACACAGGTCATCCTTGCCGTTGATGTCATCAAGAATTATCCTAATAGCTCCAGGAGGCTCATCAATATGGCGTTCTTGTAAGATCTCATTAAAAGCGTGCGCAAGAAACTCCATGTGTGGACCATCGCCATACTGATATTCTATCGGGAGATGGGTGGACGTCGCATCTTCATGGCAACGGAGAATAATGTGAGGACCTGCAAAGAGAAATAATTGGATCTTTTCACCTAATTGGACACCATATCATTAAAACGCGGAAATTTAAGAAATATTCCAAGACCAACTGTCCCATAACTGTGCTGAACCACGCCCTTCTGCAAAGACAACCCATGAGGCAGCCAAAACAAGAAACCGAACTAATCCGCGCATCTGGATAAGCTCTTGCGATGAAAATTGTTGGAGAAAGGATTTTTGATCCTTCCAGCTCTTCTTCTTATCTGACTCGCGATCATAATAGTCTTTGCTGGCATAACCGTGCCTCGGAACGAATCGACGGGGTCCGTAAAGCACAGACATGAGCCAGATTCGATACATGGCTCGCTGAAAGCGAACTGATTCCACGCGAGACAGTTTGCTCGTCCGGGAAGTCAGGTCCTTGGTTCTGCATAGAATCGATGGCTGTCCAGGAAAAGAGGATGCTGGAATGCAAGCGACATGCTCACCTCCAGCTGTACAAATTTTCCAGGGCAGTCATAATGTTGGCATTGCTCACGATAAGGCGCTCTTCTTCAAGGGAGGGCGTTTGGTTTATCGTGTCGTTCTCACTTGTAAGGTCGTCGGCGTCCTGTGGGAGAGTCGCAGAAGCTTGGTACCGGGCGAGTCGCAATGCCTGGGGCAGCACAGGGCCAACGAGATCATATATAGATACTATTGGACGCTGAGACTCTGAAGATCGATGACACGGAATGCCATGTTCAAAAATCAGCGACTGGCACGACGCACGATCCGAGTCTGGAGTCACAGACCAAGTTCAGATTTCCCTATTTCTTGACAGTCGGATACAGGCGTTTTGGAATCGTTCTCGTATTTCGCCAATG
The DNA here is from genome assembly GCA_038093395.1 of Baorangia bicolor. NCBI lineage: Eukaryota > Fungi > Basidiomycota > Agaricomycetes > Boletales > Boletaceae > Baorangia > Baorangia bicolor. The sequence goes on from JBBPSC010000408.1 coordinate 18,287, forward strand.
TCGACGACATACAGGAGGAAAAGACGCCGCGCGAGGCAAGTAGTGGGTGTACTGGAGGGGAACAACAGGTCCTTGTGGGAGGGATTGGGAAATTTGCCACGTCGTGCCACGGTATCGGTGGTAGTGTGCAGAATTTAAAGTCTGCCGTCTTGCCAGCTGGCAGGGCAGAACCGGCACTGCCATCCTGTAGGAACAAGTTTCACCTTGCTTGGAAAGCAAGGTCTATGTTTTATCAGTGACTTCGTGCTCAGATTCAAAATATGCGGAAGTAGCGTCACCAATTCGTTCAACATCAATCAGTCATACTGACTGACGGTAGTACTATCGTCGAAGAAACAACGCCCTGACAAAGATCGACTTCGCTTCGTGCTAACCCAAGCAACTTGGGTCCGAGTCGTCGCCGACGACACCCATGTGGTTTGATCAAATGTAGC
>JBBPSC010000409.1:0-18620 GCA_038093395.1 Baorangia bicolor
TGCTTCTCTGTCAAGGACAATGGCCTCGTTGAGGTCCTCCATAGCCCCAAGCTGCTTGTACCGATCAGAAAGACAAACTGCAAGGTTGTTCAAGGACATTGACCGATCTGGATGCCTTGGAGGGTGAAGGCCGAGTGCTTCTCGGTCGAGGACGATTGCCTCGTTGAGGTCCTCCATCACCCCAAGCTGCTTGTACCGATCAGAGAGATGCACTGCAAGGTTGTTCAAGGACATCGACCGATCCGAATGCCCTGGAGGGCGAAGGTCGAGTGCTTCTCGATCGAGGACAATAGCCTCGTTGAGGTCTATCATCGCCCCGAGCTGGTTGTAACGGTCACCTAGATGAATTGCGAGCAAAGTCAAAGAGACAAATCGCTTGCGGTGGCCAGGTGGGCAAAGTTCTAATGCTTCACGATCAAGGATGATTGCCTCGTCGATGTCACTGGTACGGCCTCCTTGCACAAACTTGGCGACAAGGGATTCTGCCCGTGAATGTAACCGTCGAACTGGCAAGTATATGGTCATTTCACTACTCTGCATGCCGACAGAAAGCCACAAGTGCCTTTTTTTGAATGCATGTAGGCTGAGCGCACTTGCCTCGATACGGTGGTTTGGGAAAACGCTGGCCAGATGTTGTGCTTAGAGAGAGAGCAAAGAGCGCGAGAGAGACGTGCTCGAGGGAAGAGGGAGAGAAACCCGACGTGAGCGAGCGTTCCTCGAGGATGTTCATATACCTAGCCTTCAATACTAGTACGATCGCGCGATAGCTTGGAAAGAAGCACTGTTTAAGTAATCAGTGGAATGAATCTTGAGAATCCTGTCACGAAGCTCATCCTGTCACAGAACTTCCATGCGGGCGGACCGGGACCGAAAAGGCAGCTCATACGCAAAGTTTTATCGCACCCAGACATCGCATGACTTTGTCGGCCGAACATCGAATTCACCTGGCAGCCAAAGTGCATCCTCGCAATGAACTGCTTCTTCCTTCTGTTTGAATCGGGTCTTTGAATAGCGGAGCGACGACGAACCGAGCGGCGTGTGATGCTGCACTGGACTGGCGATGGCCCATCAGCGAGCATTGGTAAAAAAGCGACCACAAGTGGAACGCGGGTTGACACCACGCCTCACTCCAGTCGAGCGTGACCATCAGCAACTGGAAAGAAAGGCGTTGATTCATCCAAGCGTCAGATCGGTCTCAGCGTAAGCGCTCAAATAGCCGGGATTCACATTCCTACAACTATCCCACAAATTTCATGCCCGATCCCATGCAACATGATGAGGAGATTTCCAAGGGATGAGCATGAAAAGTAGCATAAAACAGCTTAATGACATGATATACGGAGTGAAGTACACATGGTCGTGTTGAAGAGAGCAAAAAGTGATACTTAGGCAGTCCTGGAGACGGGTGTCAATGTCGTGGTCACGGGGGCGAGATCATGACTTACTTGTGAGAGGCTTTCATAGCGGCAACCTTGGCCTTCTTCTCCGCGACGCGTTTTGAGAGGATCGCTCTGGGAATTCAAAGGTGGGTGAAGGGTGAGCGCATACTTGGATTGAGACGTACTCGTAATCTGCTTTTTGTTCCTTCTGGCGGTCGAACCGGCGGCGGTTGAGAGCACGGAGGTGACGGCGGCGTTGCAGGCGAACAGGGGTCACAAGTCGCTGTATTTTAGGTCTGACATATCGATTGAGCATAGAACGCTCGATGGCCGGGTATCAGAACTCACGCTTTCGTGTAAGGCTTGGCGCCCTCCTTCTTCGAGCTCGTGACCTCCCGTCGGACAACATACTTTCTCACATCGTCTTCCTTGCTCAAGTTGAAGAACCTTCTGATCTTGGTCGCCCGCTTGGGACCAAGTCTCTTGGGGAGGACGTTGTCGGTCAGACCGGGGACCTCACCCTCACCCTGCTTGACGATGACAAGCGAGAGGACGGCGATGTCGGGACCGACGATGCACCCGCGGACGGACTTGCGCTTGCGCTCACCATTGCGGCGGGTGCGGTAGCACGAGTGTCCATCGGCGAGGAGCAAACGGACACGATGGGGAAGGAGAACACCTTGTTTCATAGGGAAACCTTGCTTATCGTTCCCACCCGTGATGCGGACGACGTAACCTTTGAATTCATCGCCTATCGTGTCAGCCTCGACTTCTTGGGCGATTTTCTTGTCGAAAAAGATGCGGCTGGGTGGGTGGGGTGAGAAGGAGACGCGCGAGGAGAGGGTGGTGGACGTACAAGCGCCGTTCCTCGTCGAGGTTGATGGTCTTTTGCTGGCCGGTGGCGGGGTCTGTACGCGACGATGAGCGTATGAACGGGTGATCTCGTGCATATACTCACTGGCGATGTTGAGCTTCATACTAATATGGTGATCAGCACCGACGTTGACAAGAGTGAGCTGGATGGTACGCACATGGCTGCGGGTCGTCGTCACCGGCGGGGTCGGTCTTGAGGATGGCGAGCAATGTCCAGTTGGGCCATCCACAGCTGACTAACAAATTAAGGTTTGCAACTGTACAGTGTCACGTGTCACCAGACAAGCCACAGTGTGATGCGTGACATATTGTTGTCATCGCTGTCCGTGCCATCCTCAAGACTCTGTTTAACGTCCGAGCCCCCGCCCAAATCTGCAAGTTTTCATCGTGCTCGTCGTCCGCGACGTCGCTGACATCCCCCACAGAGCAACCATGGGTCGTATGCACGCTCCCGGAAAGGGTATCTGTACGTCGTCTAACCCATCTCGCTCCAGTGATTCCGCACTGAACCTTTTTCAGCCTCCTCTGCCCTTCCCTATCGCCGTACCCCACCATCGTGGCTCAAGACCACTCCAGACGATGTCGTCGAACACATCATCAAACTCGCCCGCAAGGGTCTCACCCCATCCCAAATCGGTGTCACCCTCCGTGACTCCCACGGAATTCCTCAGGTACGCTTCGTCACCGGCAACAAGATCCTCCGGGTATTGAAGAGCCAGGGTACGTGGTGGTCCCCTCCTCACACACGATCACTGACCCATGCCGTTGCTCACGATGCCCTTTAACAGGCCTCGCACCCTCCATCCCTGAAGACCTCTACCACCTCATAAAAAAAGCCATCTCTGTCCGCAAACATCTTGAAGTCAACCGAAAAGACAAGGACTCCAAATTCCGCCTGATTCTCATTGAGAGTCGAATTCACCGATTGGCGAGGTATTACAAGACCAAGCAGGTCATTCAACCCAACTTCAAGTATGATGCCAGCACCGCGTCGACGTTGATCGCTTGATGGGAATGTGTTCGTCTGAGGGGAGTGGGAGGTAATCCACATCAGATTATCTGTCTGGGTTAGGAGGAGTGCTACTATCGACTTGGGTCTGATACATGCCTCGCATCATACAGCAAACGAAAATGTAGGCTTTTACTTATGCACACGTCGATTATGCACATCATGATTCCTTCCTCTTCCAATAACTTCCTGTTGATCGCTCCCCCGAGTTCATTCGCTTGACCAACTCTAGCAAAGCGTGAATTGCATGCTATGAAACTTCCACTCCCTACCTGTACCCCACTTCCCTTCTCTACCATCCACACCCACTCGTCATCTTCTCCATCGCGTCGTCCATCGATACTCCCACTCCCCAACTCCCTCAATTCGCCAACCGCACCCGCTTGGATGTACATACTCGCCGAAAAACGCGTGACTGCCACTCGACCGGACATTCTTTGAAGCATGACATCGTGAACCGGTTCATGTGTCTTTGACAAAGACTATTTCGATGAATTTGAGGTCGAGAGCATCGCCGCAAACCATATTGTCGTGTTGCACGGTTCGCAAATATAGACATAGACTCGGAGGGTAGATTACTGATCGACAAGCGATCGTCGCACTGATCCGAGTCATAGGTTCCGCACTCTAATTTCAACGACGCTCGGGCTACGTGACGTACTTGCCTGCACCCCCACGATTGTGTCTTCATACACAGGCTGGTTGATTTGCCGCATGTTGTGGCGGTAGACTGTAGGTTGCAATAACCGCCACTGGCATGAGCGCTTGAGCTGCCAGCCATTGATTGAGGATACTGTCCAAGTTCCATCAGAGCAGCAACTGGAATACCTATCCCTTGCCGACATTAGGGGTTTGGATGCTAGATACTGATGCGGAGTGAAACGCTGGGTAACACACTGCGGACACAACTACTTGATACTACGTGTGTTATACACACCGTAATTATGTTCGTTTCAGGTAAGGATCCGGTCTTGACCACAAGCAGCGTCTATGGAAGCATTGACGGATACGTCAATGCTTCCCTTTGTGTGGGTAACCGCCGACGGTAAGTCGGTAAACATTACTGTGGACATTCGGGACTCCACCGCGGACAGCATAATGAGTGTTCAGGAACAAGACACTCAGACTGCGTGCCACAGAAACAGGCGCGTTGAGGTAGACACACTGAAGGCCTGGCAAGATGAGATTGACACTGAGGAGGGACGTTTCGGAGTAGGAGATGAACCAGGGATCCAGGGCTCAAGGCATTGGACATCGAGATTCTGAACTTGGCGAGGCTTGGCCCGATGGAGTGCTGTTTACACGGCCAATTTTATATCGATCGCTTATGGTGACTGAGATGTAAAACGTGTGCAGTGTGATGATACGTACTTGAGGATTATGTGTATGAATAGGGGGAGGCGGGCAAAAGCCCACAGGGGCACTACCAAGGCTGAGCGAGCTGCGAGGATGGGTGGAAGGACGTCAATCGGACAGGTGGGCTTGAGAGAGAGCGTGGTGGGCAGGTGTGAAACAGCGAAGGAATGACGGAGCAGTTTGACTATGAGACTGAGCACTGCATACCCGGCTCGCTTATTCATGCACGGATTACTACTAGTATGTGACCAGCCTAGACCTTGATCATGACGAGAAGGGCCTCGTGTTGGCCATTGGAGTAAGTACATAACACTGATCAGGACATCCAACATTTTGAGGGCCTCAGAATATTTAAGAATTCCCGATAAGGAAATTCCCGATGCTAACGATTCATTGTGTGTTGAGGCCGTTACGGTGGCCACAGGGCCACAGGAAGCGCCGACTCCTGTGCTCCTTCACGCGGTGGTTGAAAATGAGCCTTTCTATGGAAGATCCGAAATTCAGCGAAACCGACTCCACGGACATTCAAAATTGCTCGGTTCAGGAAACAGGAAACATTAGGCCTGTGATGTCATCCACCGATTATTTTTTGCTCCCGCGGTCAGACGGAACGAACTCTTCTGCTCCACTCCTCCTCCGCAACTCACAAGTGTTCTCGTTGATCGCCGTCGAATCTAGAATTTGGAATGTTCTAATGTGCTTTCTGACGCAATCCACTTCACAAAAGAGGTATCCATGCATTGTTACTTCCGACCATGCTAAGTACGTCTCTGGCCTATTTCTCTCTCTCCTGGACTCACAAAATGTGAACTGAGAACCGAGAGTTTATATATTGGTACCAATCATCATATCTGCATCATTCCCGGGTGACAGCTCCGCCTCCATTTTGGTAACTTTACGTCGGACGTCATTTCTGCCAGTGGTTATGCTTACCCAACCTTACGACCGGCACGAATCCGACTCATGATGCACCCTGTATTCGCGTCCGGTGCTGCTTCTCAAATCAGGTCCGGACACCTGGAATGTTCCCGTTCTATCGCTCGGAGTTGAGCTGGCAGTCACAAAGCCTTGCCCTCGGATCGATATCGCGAGTAAGAAGCAAAGACGCCGTGGCCTTAGATCGGTACGTCTCGAACCCCGGGTCCCTCGGTCACGCTCACATGTACTTCTTTAGCCAATTGCTGACATTACGGTCGACGGCGATTGCTCCCTCCACGAAGTTGATACCCTCTGTCGCACAAGAACGACCAGTTCTAATAGTAACGCCTTAACGCCACACCCGGTTCGCATCCGTGAAGTGCAATACTGCATAATCGCGGATATACATTCCACTCTGTTCGATAGGTATGTGAACGCCTGCTGGCGCCATCGCTGGTAGTCCGTTCTTATTGGTTCGAGCTTCGCCGCAGTAGACTAATCGCGTTTAGCTGGACCAGCTACCGCGAGAGTGCATATCGTAGCATTGAATGGCTTCCGCACGTTCCACGGTGCTGATGCGGCCTGACGGTGATCATTCTTCTCATAAGGTTCGTACCTTCCATTCCATGTTGACACTCAGAACCCACCCGGAGACGGTGATATTCAGGCAATAGATGGGAAGCCGCACCTCAGGTTCCATATTGATGCGTCTCGGTGGCAAGGATTGAACAATTTCAATTTACTCTTGAATTCAACCTAACCGAAATCGACCAGCCGGATATGGACGAGTCACCCCCATGGTCAGGCCACAGGACTGCATATAAAGGGCATCCACCCTCGCATTGATGCATATAAACGCCCTCCTAGTTTTGACGTTCCAACTATAATGGCCTTTGCAGAGTCTGACACAGTGCCCTCGCGCTTCGGTCTACACAGCCGCATTGCACTGGCGCTTTCCCATGCAACCGTTGATTCCCAGTATGCGTGCTTCTGTTCCTATGTCAGCTAGGTCCCGCTAACGTCCACAGGATCCAACAGCGACTTGACCCCTTCGGGTCCTTCGCGCAAGTCGCAGCTGACCCGCATGACTATGTCCAAGACCTTCTCAAAGAATGTGCACCCGCCTGGAATCAATTGACGAACCACCCGTTCCCTCTTGCGATGGCCAAGGGTACAGCTCCTCTGAATGGATTTCGGCACTATATGATCGTAAGTGAGACAACAATATGGGTTTATCATCGTCTTGTCTCAACCTCCACCCACAGCAAGATGCCTCATATCTAGAGTATTACTATAGGGTAAGGATGGAAGCTATCGGCAAATCGGGGACCTTCGAGGAGATCCAGGAATTTGCGGCGAAACTCTCAAGCAGCCTTGGGTACGTTGCAGGTGCGCGAGACGACTGTACAAACAAGCTGGGCGTTCCAAAGGACGACGTCGCGAAAGAGCCAAAGTCACAACAGCTCCAGAATTCTATCAACCTCTACGAAGGTGTCGTCAAGAATGGCGATTGGCTTGAGTGCGTCCCGCGAGTGGTTCTATGATCGCGTGCTTTTACTAACCTATGAACGTCTACTCTCTGTGCAGTATACATATCGTTCTTCTGCCTTGTATCTTGGTGAGTGATAGTGCAGTTTGTATCGAGAATACTTCTGACATCTTTCAGGGATATGACACTATTGCTAGCAATTTGTTGAGCGATTCGGAGACAATTAGGAGTACGTGTTTCCGTCTCCATTGGGAAGAAAAAGATTGACTGGCCCATCTAGACACACTATACTTTCCTTTGTGGATTCAGGCGAATGCGGGTGGGAGCTCTGCTGCAAAGTACAAAAGTATGGATTCACCACGAATTCAATCCGTGTTTTACTGATGTCCAACACATGACATCAGAGTTTATCAACAGCAGCATCGACAGTCTATCCCCGGACGATAGGAAGAAAAGGTGGCCGAGTTGGGTTGAGAACTTCAACAAGGCGTGCGGAACCGAGGGAGCCTTCTTCGGCCTTGCGAGTCCCAATGTGTTCCCGGCTTACAACATCGTGAGCAATGGGACATACAAGATTCGTAGCTACCGCAAGGGAAATCCGTACCTCACTTCGGTTAAAGCCCCTTCGGTCACGGTACAAACGAGCGACCCTCATGACAACGGGACAGTTCGTGATAGCGCTCGTTCTTACATGGTTGCAGCGATGCTAATTCAGACTAACAGTGGAAGCTGACAAATGGTCCGAATGGATATACAATCGAGAACGTTAAAGAAAAAAGTTTCCTCCGTGTTGCCGTCGGCCCCGGGATTAAACCATCTTATGATGCCACTGTCTCAAACCTGCTACCTCAGTACCAATGGTCGATTAACCCTGTCAAAATCACCGGTGCAAAGGAGCAGTACGCATATCAGTAAGCCAATGTCCACTCGTTCGTGTTGCAGCTTATAGTTGTCTCTGGCAGGTTCCTCGTCCCGGAAAAATTGCAGTTTGTGCTCGATGCTGGTAGTGATGTCAGCGATCCAAAGGTATGAGTAGCAGGTCAATGCTGTGCGGTTGTCCACTCACTGAAATCACCCGTCGCAGGTGGTCGTGGCGAACAACTCCCAGATCGCTAGTCAGCTGTGGCTGCTCGAAAAGGTGGCATGAATCAAGTGTGTTTTCAATGTACTAGTAGTTTGACAAAGGCTGTACATATAACGTGATCGATATGTTTCGGGCTTGGATGCAACCAGAGTTTCAGTAGCGCCTCACCGATTTGCCAGAGCGGAATTCGCTGGACCGGAGAATGAAGCACTGCAGTAACCATGTAATTGGAACATGACCAAGATAAGACAACGGCAATTGGTTAGCAGCAAACATGCAGAAATTCAACCGATGTCAATAGACGAGGGGCACTTACACACTAGATGGTAAAGCAGGACTGCGGGAGAGAATTTCACCAATTCGCAGATTGCGAGGGTAATTTCCTTGTCAAGTCCACCGATCGCGAGAAACGGATCCTTGGGCGAAACTGGAGGGCAATGCGATAGAGTGCCCAAATAGGGGATAAAATAATCTCAAGTGCATATGCATGCGGCAGTGGCCGTCGAGGGCCCGGGTATAGTGTGATCACTTTAGCCAACACCGTTTGATAGCAAAAATTGGCGAGTCTCATATACTAACCCTAGTGCCAGTGTTGACGTACCCGGAAAACTCCCAAGGATCCAGCTCGAGGGGGAGTGGAATGCACTTGCGAGTTGTGGTGTCGGACGTACTGCCGACTTGAATACGGACGCGTCGGGAGCATCGGAGGGCGGCCGGGACGCCCGGAATAGACCAAAGATGCTGCAGAGCTCGGGACGGACAAGTGCCCCATAGGAAAAGCAGATGGCGACGTAGACGCACCGGGGGGCCATGAGAGCCATCCAGAACGCTCTAGAGGCGTTACGGAGGGAACGCGAGGATGTGACAAACGCATCGAGTCGAGGGATCGGGCCCGGGGGTCATACAGGCGCGTGGGAGGTGTCGGCGTCAAATGTAGGCGCCAGAGCGATGATGATAAAAGGGACAGGTGGGACGAACAGCGCGACGAGCCGGAACGAGTTGGAACGAAGACGCCGGTGAAAGACGAACGAACAGTGCGACGAGCGGTGTATCTGAGCCATCCATACCACCCACTAAACCTCTTAGACGATCTGTGGAGTTCGTGAGCCCGCCTACAACGTCGTCGTCGAGGACTCAAATTGAACCCTAGAACCGTCAGTCGAACTCGATTCAGAGGTACAAGCTGTACATACCAACGCAAATGGTCATGTCGGGACCGAATCGGGCGAATTGGGACGTTTTATATGGAGTAGAGGGGCTGCGTGAGCATCCAACAGCGTGGCGGACGAGCGCAATACTGCAGAGGCCGAGGACTTCCATCCCGGCCACATGACACTCAATCTGGGCCGAAATATTCCCAACTGTCCTCATCAGGACACAACCGCGCCGCGACTTACCGACTTCGATGCACACCGCGCGGCGCATCAACGTTTCAACACTCCGAGTCAGTACTCATTGGTACCACTGCAGAATTCACTCATTTATTGGAACATTTTCATCCGTCGGTGAGTGCGATTGTACTGGGAATGGAATGTCAAACAGTTTCTGGCCATTTTCGCTGCGGTAGACGGATCGATTCTTTGGCCGTAGCGGTAGCGGTGCGGTCACTGTTTGGAGAGAATCGCACTCCCACCATGCAACCGTCGTGCTGCAGCGGCCAGACAGGCCTTGCACCCGTCGCAAATTTCGTCGAATCGGGGGAGATGTCGACTGAGTATACCGCGTTTGTGTGACCATTGATGTCCAACACCTTTGTGTGGGTCTGTGTATCCTACATCCTTACAAACTCTCCGTTCGAAACCGACAAACGCGAGAGCCCACACACCAACCATTTGCGATCCGGAGATATCGCAGCAGCTTAGCGAACTGAGCAGGTTGATGGGTGAAAGCCAAGGCTGGACAAAATGCAGCGGACGGTTGCCTCCTCTGCCCTTCCCTATCGCCGTACCCCACCATCGTGGTTCAAGACCACTCCCGACGATGTCGTCGAGCACATCATCAAACTCGCCCGCAAGGGTCTCACCCCATCCCAAATCGGTGTCACTCTCCGTGACTCGCACGGAATTCCACAGGTACGCTTCGTCACCGGCAACAAGATCCTCCGGGTGTTGAAGAGCCGGGGTACGTGGTGGTCCCCTCCTCCTTATACACGATCACTGACCCGTGCCGTTGCTCACGATGCCATTCAACAGGCCTCGCACCCTCCATCCCTGAAGACCTCTACCACCTCATAAAAAAAGCCATCTCTGTCCGCAAACATCTTGAAGTCAACCGAAAGGACAAGGACTCCAAATTCCGCCTCATTCTCATCGAGAGTTGGATTCACCGATTGGCGAGGTATTACAAGACCAAGCAGGTCATTCAACCCAACTTCAAGTATGATGCCAGCACCGCGTCGACATTGATCGCTTGATGGGAATGTGTTCGTCTGAGGGGAGTGGGAGGTAATCCGCATCAGATTATCTATCTGGGTTAGGGAGGAGTGCTACCATCGACTTGGGTCTGATACGTGCCTCGCATCATACAGCAAACGAAAATGTAGGCTTTTACTTATGCACACGTCGACTATGCACATCATGATTCCTTCCTCTTCCATTCGTGCAAACAACTTCCTGTCGATCGCTTTCCCGAGGTCATCTACCTGCACAATTCTAGCAAAGCGTGAATTGCATGCTACGAAACTTCTACTCCCTACCTGTACCCCCGCTTCCCTTCTCCACCATCCTCGTCATCTTCTCTATCGCGTCGTCCATCGATACCCCCACTACCCAACTCCCTCAATTCGCAGACCCCATGTCAGACCACCCGCTCGGACGTACATACTCGCTGAAAACGCGCGACTGCCACTCGACCGGACATTCTTTGAAGCATAACATCGTGAACCGGTTCTTGTGCCTTTGACAAAGACTAGTTCGATAAATTTGAGGTCGAGAGCATCGCCGCAAACCATATTGTCGCGTTGCATGGTTCGTAAATATAGACATAGACTCGGAGGGTGGATTACTGATCCACAAGCGATCTTCGCACTGATCCGAGTCATGGGTTTCCCACTCTAATTTCAACGATGCTCGGGCTACATGACATGACTAGCCCTCACTACGATACCTGCTCCACCCCCACGATTGTGTCTTCATACACAGGCTGGTTGATTTGCCGCATATTGTGGCGGTAGACTGTAGGTTGCAATAACCGCCACTGGCATGAGCGCTTGAGCTGCCAGCCATTGATTGAGGATACTGTCCAAGTTCCATCAGAGCAGCAATTGAAATGCCTATCCCTTGCCGACATGCGGGATTTGGATGCTAGATGCTAGATACGGAGTGAAACGGCGAGTAACACACTGCGGACACTACTACTTGATACGTGTGTTATGCACACCGTAATCATGTTTGTTCCAGTTAAGGATCCGGTCTTGACCACAAACAGCGTCTATGGAAGCATTGTCATATCCGTCAAGCTTTCAAGCTTCCCTTGGTGCGGGTAACCACCGATGGTTTGAAGTCGGTAAACATTACCGTGGACGTTCTGGAACTGGAATGTTCACCGCGGACAGCATACTGAGTGTTCAGGAACAAGACACTCAGACTGCGTGCCACAGAATTTAGAAACAGGCGCGTTGAGGTAGACACACACTGAAAACCTGGCAAGGTGAGATCGACACTGAGGAGGAGATGAACCAGAACTCACTGAGGCGTTGGACATCGAGACATAAATGCCAGTGTGTGCACTGTGATGGTACGTACTTGAGATGGTGAGTGTAGACTATATGTATGAATAGGGAGAAGAGGTGGGCAAAAGCCCGCAGGGCTTTTCGGTCTGGGGCACTACCAAGGCTGAGCGAGCTGCCAGTGGGAGGGTGGGTGGGAATCAATGCGTGAACGCCAAGGCCGAACAAAATGCAATGGACGGACGTCAATCGGACAGTGGGAGGCCTGAGAGAAAGCGCTCGTGGTACTAGGTAGGTGTGAAACAGTAGCGATTCATTGCGTGTCATTCCCACAGGCAGGTCGGCGACTCCTGTGCTCTTTCACGCGGTGGTTGAAGCTAAGACTAATTTATATTAGTTCAACACCGCGTGCGTTCAACTTTGATTGCTCGGTCCGCAGCTTGTGATATCATTCAATGAGATCCGGCTCTCACGGGTTGTTCTGTTCCACTCCACTTCATCTACGATTTTCAGGCATGATTGTTACTACTTCAACTGACCATGCTGCCTCTCTGGCTGGGATATTCCTGTCTCCTGAACTCACAAGTTGAACCGTTGAATTGAGCACCGGGGACCGAAAGTTTATATATTGGTACCCTGTATTCGCGTTCAGTGGCAGTGCTGCTTCTCAAATCGGGGTCCGGACACCTTGAATGTTCCATCACTCGTCGTTCGGCAATTACAAAACCTTGTGGCACGAGGATCGTAAGAAGCGAAGGCGCAGTGGCCTCAGATAGGTACGTCTCGAACCCAGGGTCCCTCGGTCACGCTCACGTATACTTTTTCAGCCATTGTTGACATCACAGTTCTAGTAGTAACGCCTTGACGACACGCCCGGCTCGCATCCACAAACCGCATGCAACCGTGGATACACGTTCCACTTTGTTCGATAGGTATGTTGGCGACATCGCTGGCAGTCTGTTCTTGTCGGTTCAAGCACGGTCCCGTATCTGATATATGATACCTTAGCATGGGATTGAGATACAGCATAGACATGCCGCAATCACCTCCATTGGACGTGTTTCGCCGCAGCAGACTAATCGCGTTTAGCTAGACAAGCTCCAACGTGAGAGTGCATATCGTAGCATTGCATGGCTTCCGCACGTTCCAGGGTGCTGGTGATCAGACAGTGATCATCCTTCCCATAAAGTTCGTACTTTCCATTCCATGTTGACAGTCAGAACCCATCCGGAGAAGGGTGATACCTTTTTTCGGTTCAGGCAACAGGTGGGAAGCCGTGATTCAGGTTCCATATCGATGCGTCTCGGTGGCGAGGATTGAAGAATTTACTCTTGCATTCCACCTAACCGAAATGGACCAGCCGGATATAGGCGAGTCACCCCCCAATGGTCAGGCCACAGGACTGCATATAAAGAGCATCCGTCCTCACCTTGATGCATATCAACGCCCTCCCAGTTTTGACGTTCCAACTATAATGGCCTTTGCAGAGTCTGACACAGTGCCCTCGCGCTTCGGTCTACACAGCCGCATTGCACTGGCACTCGCCCATGCAACCGTTGATTGCCAGTATGCGTGCTTCTGTTCATATGTCAGCTAGGTCCCGCTAACGTCCACAGGATCCAACAGCGACTTGACCCCTTCGGGTCCTTCGCACAAGTCACAGCTGACCCGCGTGACTATGTCCAAGACCTTCTCAAAGAATGTGCAACCGCCTGGAATTCATTGTTGAATCACCCGATCCCTCGTGATCTGGCCAAGGGTACAGTTCCTCTGAACGGATTTCGGCACTACATGATCGTAAGTGGGACAACATAGGTTTCTCATGTCTTGTCTCAACGTCAACCTCCATCCACAGCAAGATGTCACATACCTAGAGTATTACTACAGGGTGAGAATGGAAGCCATCGGCAAATCGGGGACTTTCGAGGAGATCAAGACTTTCGCGGAGACACTCTCGAAGAGTCTTCAGTATGCCACAAATGCGCGAGACGACTGTACAAACAAGCTGGGCGTTCCAAAGGACGACGTCGCGAAGGAGCCAAAGTCACCTGCGCTCCAGGAATCTCTCAAGCTTTATCAAGGTATTCTCGAGAAGGGCGATTGGCTCGAGTGCGTCCCACGAGTGATTCCATAGCCGCGGGTTTTACTAACCTATGAACATCTACTCTCTGTGCAGCATACATATCGTTCTTCTGCCTTGTATCTTGGTGAGTGATAGTGTAGTTTGCATCGAAAAGACTCCCAACATCTTTCAGGGATACGATACTATTGCTAGCAAACTGTTGAGCGACCCGGAGACTGTTAGGAGTATGTGTTCCCCTCCCCATCACAGAGAAGAAAAAGCCAGATTGACCAACTTTCTAGACACCATATACTTTTCTTCGTGGATTCTAGCAAATACGGGTGCGAGCTCGCCTGCAAAATACAAGAGTAGGTATTCACCATAAATTCAATTTGCGTTTTGCTGAGGTTCTCATGGCATCAGAGTTTATAAACGAGAGCATGGAAAAGCTCACACCGGCTGAGAGGACCAAGAGGTGGCCGGGTTGGGTCGAGAATTTCAAGAAGGCGTGTGGAACCGAGGAAGGCATGTTCAACCTTGCGAGCCCTGTCACGAAGTTCCCGGCTTACAACATCGTGAGCAACGGGAATTACAAGATTCGTAACTACCGCAAAGGCAATCCATACCTCACTTCAGTTAAAGCCCCTTCAGTCACGGTACAGCCGAGCGACCCTCAGGCCAACGGAACAGTTCGTGATAGTGCTCGTTCTTACATGGTCGCAGCGATGCTAATTTCGACTAATACTTAGTGGACGCTGACAAATGGTCCGAATGGATATACTATCGAGAACGTCAAGGAAAAAAGCTCCCTGCGTGTTACCGTCGGGAGCGGGATCAAACCATCTTATGATGCCACTGTCTCTAACTTGCCGCCTCACTACCAATGGTCGATTAACCCTGTCAAAATCACCGGTGCAAAGGAGCAGTACGCATATCAGTAAGCCAATGTCCACTCACGCGTATCACAGCTAACAGTTGTCTCTGGCAGGTTCCTCGTTCCAGAGAGGTTGCAGTTCGTACTCGATGCCGGTAGCGATGTCAGCGATCCAAAGGTATGAGTAGCAGGTCAATGCTGTGCGGTTGTCCACTCACTGAAGTCACCCGTCGCAGGTGGTCGTGGCGAACAACTCCCAGATCGCTAGTCAGTTGTGGCTGCTCGAAAAGGTGGCATGAATCAAGTGTGTTTTCGATGTACTAGTAGTTTGACAAAGGCTGTACATATAACGTGATCGATATGTTTCGTGCTTGGCTGCAACCAGAGTTTCAGTAGTGACCGATGTGCTAGAGCGGAATTCGCTGGACTGGAGAATAAAGCACTGCAGCAACCATATAATTGGAACATGACCAAGATAGGACAGCGGTAGTTGGTTAGTAGCAAAGGTTACAAACAATGTCGATAGACGAGCCTAAGGGCACTTGCATTGTAGAGTGTAAAGCAGAGCTGCGGAAGAGAATTTCTCCGAGTCGCAGATTGCGAGGGGTAATTTCCTTGTCAAGTCCACCGATCGCGAGAAACGGATCCTCGGGCAAAACTTGAAAGCAATGCGGTAGTGCCCTAATAGGTGCATACGCACTGGAGAGCGATCGTAGAAGGTAAAGTGCGATCACATTCGCCACACCGTTTGATAGCAAAACTCGGCAAGTCTCATATGCTCATTCTACTGCCAGTGTTGACGTACCTGGACAACCCCCAAGCATTCAGCTCGAGGGGGAGTGGAATGCTCTTGCGAGTTGCGATGTCGGACGTACTGCCGACCTGAATACGGATGCATCGGGAGTATCGGGGGGGACGCCCGGAATAGACCAAAGATGCTGCAGAGCTCGGGACGGACAAGTGCCTCATAGGAAAAGCAGATGGCGACGTAGACGCACCGGGATGCCATGAGAGCCATCCAGAACGCTCTAGAGGCGTTCCAGGGGGACGCGAGTATGTGACGAACGCATCGAGTCGAGAGTTCGGGCCCGGAGGCCATACAGGCGTGTGGGAGGTGTCTGTGGCGCGTACCTGAGCCATCCACATCACCCACCAAACTTCTTGGACGATCTACGGAGTCCGTGAGCCCGCCTTGTCGTCGAGGAAGACTCAATTTTAAATTTTTAACCCTAGAAACGTCAGTCGAACACGAGGTACAAGCTGTACATACCAACGCAAACGGTCATGTCGGGGGAAGCATTTTATATGGTGTAGGGGTAGAGGGACTGCAGCTGGGTGAGCATCCCCAACAACGTGGGCGTCGCGACTTACCATATCGGGTAACCATTGATACTCGAGCACACTTCGATGCACACCCGGGCGCGGCGCGCATCAAGGTTTCAAATTTCAACATTTCAACGCTCATCAATACCACTACAGAATTTACTCATTTATTGGAACATTTTCATCCGTCCACAGGTACGACTGTACTGGGAATGGAATGTCAAACAGTTGCTGGAGATTTTCGCTGTTGTAGATTCGGATCGATTCTTTGGCCGTAGCGGTAGCGATGCGGTCACCGTTTGGAGAGAATCGCACACCAACCATGCAACCATCGTGCTGCAGCGGTTGCACCCGTCGCAAATTTAGTCGAATCGGGGGAGATGTCGACCGAGTATATCGCGTTTGTGTGATCGTTGATGTCCAGCACCTTTGTATGGGTCTGTGCATCCCACATCCTCACAAACTCTCCGTTCGAAACTGACAAACGCGAGAGTCCACACACCAAACATTTGCGATCCGGCGATATTACAGCAACTTAGGGAACTGAACAGGTTGATGGGTGAAAGCCAAGGCTGAACAAATTCATCAGCGGACGGTTGACGTTGAGGACCTACAAAGGAAGGGCGTCAATCGATCGGCGGGCCGGGGAGAAGTGTGATGGGCAGGTAGAGGAATGACTGAGCTACTGGACTATGAGACTGAGCGCTGAGCGCTGCATGCTGGGCTCGCTTATTCATGCACGGACTTTGATCATCGGCCCGGGGAGGCCTCATGCCAGTTGGCCATTGGAGTAAGTTGTTTCAAACTGCATGCGACAGATCATGCTCTGCTCCCAGAAGCAAATTCGTCAGAATCGGAAGTCACGAGTTCAAGCACTTCCTCATGCCACGGTCGATATCGCCGCAAGCACAAATCCTGACATCATCCGAATTTCATTCACGGTACTATTCTGAGGTTTCATTGCACGTCGGGACTATCAATTACCCTAGAACTTTGTCACTGTCACGCTCACGTCGTAGTGAGGGCGAATTGCCAGTGGTGAATAATAATGGTGATCAGTAGCTGGTGGGAATGAATGAATTATCACATAGCAATTCCAAACACACTCGCAGTGCTAGTGAGACCAAGATCTTAGCAGTAGATGAAAATTGATTGTCATTCCCATAGGCCCAAATCGGATGATTGAGATAATCCATGCCAGCGTGATATTGCAAATACATCATAACAAGCGTATGCTGCGCAGGCATGAGCGGAAGAAGTTCCACCACTTACGCTTGAGTTGAAGTTCTCAGTGCCTAGTATTGAATTGAGGCAGCGGGGTGTTTCCCATACCCCGCAGGCACAGCAACTCGGCAGCCGCTGACTCCAGGTGCTCCTTCACGCGGTGGTTGAAGACTAATTTATACCAGTTCAGCGAAACCAACTCCGCATGCATTCAATTCTGATTGCTCGGTCCAGCCCGAACAGGAAGCGTCATTAGATTAGGCAGCCTGTGACGTAATCCAATTTTCTGATCGTAAGGTCACACGGGTTCTTCTGTTCCACTCCCTCCTCTGCGACTTGTGACCGTTCTCGCTGATCGCCACCGTATCCAAAATCTGGAAAGTTCTGATGTGCTTTCCGCTGAGTCCACTCAAGTGACAGCTCTAATGATCCATTTTGGTAACTTTACCGTGACGTCGGACATCTGCATCATTTCTGGTTACTGTCCTTTTCACCCAACTTGGTACCATGGGAAAATTGACAGTAAGCTTTCCTAACTTTAGGATCATGATTCATCGATATTCGTCGTGCACCTCGTATTCGCGTCCGGTGCAGCTTCTCTGGACAGCTTGAATGTTCCCATCTCGTCGCTCGCCGTTCGGCATTCACCACGGGGCCCCATCGATATCGCGGGTAAGGGGCGGAGACGCCGCGGCATCATATCCGAGTCGGTACATCTTGAACCCTGGTTATCTCAGTCACCCCGAGCCATTGGCACGCACACCTTATACTTCTTCAGCCATGTTTGCATACCATAGGACATGCCATCAAACTTGAGCGAAGGGCAACCGTTTCTATTTCAGGTTCACCATCGTCCGCTTTTCTGGCTTTGTGTTGACATTACAGTCGGCGGTGATCGCTAAGTTTTCACGAAGTTGGTACGGTCGGTATGCCCATCATGAATAGGTGATATTTTCAGCATGGGATTAGGATACAGTTGTAGACATGCCACAATTACCTCGATTGGACGTTTTTCGCCGCAGCAGACTAACCGCGTTTAGCTAGACCACCTCATGAGAGTGCACATCGTAGCATTGCGTGGCTTCCGCGCGTTCCAGGGTGCTGGTAATCAGGCGGTGATCCCCTCGTAAGGTTCGTACCTTACATTCCATGTTGACAGTCAGAACTTCCGAGGTGACAGGGAGATCTCTTGTTTCGGGTCAGGCAACAGATGGGAAGCCACCTCAGGTTCCATATTGATGCGTCTCTGTGGCGAGGATTGAAGAATTTAGGCTTGCATTCAACCTAACCGAAATGGACCAGCCGGACATGGGCGAGTCACATCCCGGTGTTCAGGCCACAGGATTGCGTATAAAGGGCATC